>JAOXYD010095696.1:0-11875 GCA_028565735.1 Pinacopodium congolense | reverse complement strand
TTATATAAGAAGATAAGATTAATTTCAATTTTTAATTGATAAAATAATTATTTGAATTGATTCTTAAAATTTTCCTATTTTAAATATTTGCATCATTTTTATTCAATAATTTTATATTGGTAATATATTATTATCCATTGAAAAAAAGACCATAGAAAAAAAAGACCATACATTGAATTTTTTTTCAATTGAATGTTTTTCAATCTTTTGAAGGAATAAGTTCTCCTTTATGTTTATATTTATTCTTTGTTATAAGTTAATAATATATCTTTAAATTTAAATTTATTTATAAAATGATATTTTGTGGCTACTATATATTTAATTTAAAAGATTTATTCATGAATTGTTTCTTTTAGTTCAAAGACTTATCAAGTCTAAATCTTAGATATCTTTTGAAAGAAAATCTAACATATAATTAATATTTATTAACTAAAATTAAAAGTCGTTATACAATACTTCCTAATAAAATATTGGTATATTAATCACTTATCGTTATTCTAAGGAAAAAACTACACTTGATCTGATTTAAATGAATTTTAGAAGGTTGGTCACCAAATTGAAAATTTTTAAAGGTTGGATATTGAAATAAAAATCCTAAAAAGTTTGTCACTAGATTGGAAAATTTTAAAGATTGGTCAGTGGTATAACTTATATACATGGACTAACATGTAAAAAATGGAAATATACATAATAGTTTTGTAGTCTCATATTAAAAATGATTAAAAAATTTAACAGTTTATAGTAAATTTATATATGATATTTTTTTCAATAAAATAATTTTCTTTTTTTGAAGGAATAAAATATCTTTGTATTTTATTACAAACATTCTTACTCATTAAGTATATTATCTAAACACTTCCCCGTTAACTCTATAAATTGTGGTGAATTATATGTTATTAATAAAAGACGCATTTTTATGCAGATTAATTTAGTACACCATAATTAGATAATTGTCATGTCTCATCTATCACCAATGAGATTGTCTGAATTTTTGTGAGACTCATCTTATCACTTATCGGCATATATTTTCCAATTTTAGCTTGTGTGTCAAGTATTAATAAAGACCACCAATCACTTATTCATTCCATATTATACATTAGGGGTTAAATGGTAGAATTTTTGTTTGGATAGCTTTTCTTTAAATGTTTTTATTTTTTAAAAAAATTAAATAAAGAATTAGCATTAAATTAAGCACCGAGTTGTCCAAGACAAAATAGAGTAGCATCTCAGCTGATCAACATAACCAAGACAACTATAACACCACGTACAATAGTAAAAGAAAATAGAACATGGCCAATGAGAGCCTTATAGCAAGACATTATAAACAAGTCTCCATAACTTGTGCTTTATTTTTAGAAATTTAACTTAAAAGCAAGAGGGATTGTGGGAGACAGTTACGATTTCCCAAATACATTAGTTGTCGAGGTAATAAACATTTGTCTAACAAGACCAAAGAGATGACATGTTGGTTAACATTCGCTATAACCTTTTACTAAAGATCATTTTGTTGCTTTTAGTTATAGAGGTAATGCCTAAGCCTACCTCACTAGTTAGTTTGCACACATCTGTCCAACTGACCTTTGCCTAAATTATCCTATCTGCCTAATCAAATGATAAGAAATAACCCAACATTCTTTCAATCCTCTTCATGAAACTGGTAATTAGAAAGAAAAAGGAGGTCTAATAGACATGAGGGAAGGATAAGACCAATTTAATCAGTTGTAAGCATCCCACAAACAAAAGTGCTTTATTAGTATAATAATTGATACATTTATGCACTTTCTTAACCAGTATAGAGCATTGGTTGAGGTGCAATTTTCCTGTTAAGATTGGAAAATCGAGATAGTTGATTGACATGGGTTTGAGGGGTAAACCTACAACTAATGTTAACCATGGAGCCTCATAGCTACCAAGTACACGAAAAAGCATAAAGCTCTTAAAAACATTGATGCCCAGGCTCGAGAGGAGTTTGAAGGTTTTTAAAGAATTTAACAACACCCATATGGATTTATCTTGTGCCTTAGAGAAAAACATTAAGTTGTCTGCAAACGAAAGGCTAAACATGCCTACTCCTCGGCACTTATTATAGAATTGGAAGCTACGATCATGAAGAATGTTAAACTTCACAATCCTAAGGAGAGCTTCCACACAAAGGATGAATAGATAAAGGGACATAAGGTCCTCTTGCCACAATAATTTACCACCTGTAAAAAGGTCTATGGGTTCACTGTTAATCAAAACACTAAAGAAAGATATGGAAATACAGTGTTAGATTGATGTTATGAATTTGTTCAAAAAGTCAAAAACTTCTAACAGTTGAATGATAAAATCCCAAATAAGAGAATTTTAAGTTTTCTATTGTAACCCTTGAGGAGCTCTTGCATGAAGAGAACATTATCTCCAATTGCACGATTATAAAGGAAGGTTGTTTGAGATTAATCGATGAGCTTACTTAACGTAATCTTCAGCCTTGCAACCAACATTTTTTAGACTTTGTAAAGATTATTACAGCATGAGATCGAGTAAAAATCATTAAGGAAGGAGGCATTGGGGGCCTTCAGGACAAGGTTGATAAAGGTTTTATTGATAACTTTAACAACTTACTTGTCACAAAAAATTCAAGCATAGCATCTATAACCAATATCTTAATATAGGGCTAGGTTTTATGGGGAAAAAAGTGCATTTAATCCATCTGGTCTTGGAGCTTTCATTAGGTTTATATTGTAAAAACCTCCATCTCATAAGCACTGAATGGTTTAATCAAAACTTGCCTCTCCTGTTCCAAAAGGTGGCAATCTATGAAGGATTTTAATAAAGGAATTGAAGAATGACTCAAGGCTGGAGAGCCTAATGAATTTTTAAAGAAAAAATAGGCCTCATTCTTGATCTCCTCTTGGTTAGTAATAAATTCACCATTTTTCTTCTGCAATGAAATAATCATTTTGGTGTTACGCCTGGCAATGATGGACTTATGAAAGCTAGTAGTATTCTTATCACCCTTTTTAAACCATAAGATTCTGGACCTCTATTGTCTTAGATAATGATGTCTAGTGGCACAGAGCCTCTATTTACTTAGTTAATCAACTTACATCTATTGGATCAATATAAAGTGCATGTTGTGCCTATAAGAGCGCATCCTTAGTCTACGTAACAACTAGATTAGTATCAGGTATCTGTATCTTATTAAGCGCTTTGAGTTCTTTCTTGATTAACTCAAGTTTCCTAACATAGATTTATTATTTACAGCTACTTATGCTAGATGTAAGACCTTGAGAAATAGCCACTTGAAACCCATCCAACTTAGTAAGATAATTTTTGAATGGAAGGGGAGCTTTCTCATCATAGTGGTGAATAAGTTGTGGATGAGGACAAGGGTGTGATCCAAGAAAAAGGTGACCAAGAATGAAGTGATGCTTTCAGGGAATGTTAAAAGCCAATCACCATTAACTAGAGATCGATTAAGCTTCTTTTAGATGTGACCATTAAACGATTATTTGTTGCTCCAAGTATAAAATTAATCTTCAGCTCAGCGATCAATAACTTCCATATTTTCTAAATATTGTTTAATGTCAGTTCTAGTGGTCCAATCATTAACATTGCCATTAGCTTTAGAACTATAGAGGATGTTGTTAAAACCACCACTCAACTGCCATGAACCTTGGATAAAATTGCTAACTTTGCAGCAATCAACCCATAAAAATTTCTTGTAGAATTCAAAGTTGTTGCATATATAAAGGAGATAGTTACGTGCTTGTTCGATCAAAGGAAATGCATTTCTAAGTGAATAGCCTCATCCCTGGCCTTAAGAACATGAGCTATGACTTCCCCGGTGTCCACTAACACAATGACGTGGCCATAGTGGTGGTAAGTGTGGTTTGAATAGAATTTTCATTACTAAACAAGTAATATGAGGGAAGTACTCTTGACTATAAATAATTTGGTATCCAATAAATCCAACAAAAGTGGTTTTTTGTCCTTGAAAAACTCCTTAAGAAGTTATTGCTTCCTAGGACAATTTAAGCTCTTAACATTCCATTTAATTATTGACATAAAGTTTGGGAGTAAGTTCTGGTGCCTCTACTCTATCGCATTTTCTTGCTCATTTGTACTTGGTAGTCCTTCTCTACCAATGATTGTTCTAGAAAAGTATTAGTTACAAAAGAGCCTTCTTCCTATAAAATGGTGTTTTGTTGTGAATTAGCTAGTTTCTCCCTATAACCAAGATTAGTCTCAGTGGAATGTGTTACAGGAATGATGGTGGTAGTATCAAACCTTGCAGTTAACTAGTATGTAAGGTCCTCTTCAGAGTCTAGTAAGGTTAAGTTGTTAGAAAAAATTGGAGCCATTGCCTCAGGTTCAGGTTACATGCTCTCTTTTGGGCTAACAAATCACAGAGCATGTCTAAGGGAGGGAGAAGTCTTAACATTTATTAGCGTGACCTCCCCTACCTTTGTGGAAATCAAGTCCAACTGATTTGATTGCATCATGCTCTCACCTATGAGAGGAAACTTAGTCTTAGCCTTAATAAGTGCCACTACTGAGGGTTGGCTAGCTGCTTACGTGTTAAGTAAAGTGTCCACAAGTTCAAGACCACACATTAACTCTTCATAGGTATTGCTTAAGAACCTTTGCCCAATTACCTATTAAACCTTTTTTGTTGAATCGTAAGCCATAATTGATAGGTCACTTTAATAGAGCCCTCAAATAAATCCTTATTAACACCTTACTACAATAGGGGTATAATGTCTGGAAGGAGCTAATCATATTCAACATTAACATACATTATGGCTTAACTAATGTGCTTCTTAAGAGCAGTATGTTTGTTTATGTAGATTGGATTACCAATGAAACAGACCAAATAATTCAGACCTTTAGTCGACTAATACTCTAAAGACATGTTATGAAAGTTAATCTATAGTAGAACCTGCTTATACTTCACCTTGTAAAAGGTTCCATAATTAAAGAAAGATTGGGAGGTTATGGATATGCTAGGGACTACTACTTCTAAGACATCTTTGGCTCCTAATTCAGATGAAAACTTGAATAGGATAAGATCTTCTTCATTTAACAACACTTCACCCAAAGCTTTAGGGGTTGTTTACTTTGGCTTTTGTTTTTGGTTTTGGTTTCCCATTTTTCTAAATACAAAAATCAATAAAGAAAACACACTAATATAGCATAAAAATCGATAAAGAAAACACAATTACCAATACAAAAATACAACAACCATAACAAAAAACTACAACTCACAACCCAACTAAACATCACCTTAGCTTTTCATACCCTATTAGGCCAAGCTTACAACATTGGAAAAGGTGGACATTTGCTCAAAAAGAAGCCAATAAGTGTAGCATTCCAAATTTGAACTCCATCTTTCAGAATCTATAATAGGGGAGCAACAATTTTTTTTTTCCATCAATAATGTCCAAAGGATAGAAAAGCAGAGTCTCATTAATATTACCACCTATGACTTACTTCCAATTCAAATGAGGGTTTCTGTTAGGAGCGTTGATGTTTACTAATATATGATCAGAAGGATGAACCTCCACAAGAGAGGAGGGCAAAAAAGGAAATTGGTTTACAGAGAGCTTACCAGTGAGACTAGAATAAGTCATTCTTGACAAGAAGAAAAGATAGTAGTAAGTGAGTTTAAAATTTCATTACCAGAAATGGAAATAATCAAAGGCAAGAAAGGAGAGAAAGACAAAAATACCCTATGGCCAAAAACCAAAGAGAGATAAAGAGAATAGAAGATGAGCCAAAACAACCACCAGCAGAGGGAAGCGAGAGAGGATAACAACAGAGAAGGCCACCAAGACAAGCAGGGAAAGTAGCACAACGGGGAATCAAAGAGAAGGGTAGGAAGGTTGGGACCAAAGAAGGAAAGGTTGTTTCTCATGAATTTTATATTTTGTTACAAAATAAACTAATTAAAAATTCATATTATCTTGGGTTTGATTATCTTACACTCATATTCTTTTCTTCTCTCTTCTTCTTCTTCAGTTTTCTTCTTCATCTTTGCTCAAATCTCAAATTTTTTAAACAAAACTCATACATATTAGTTTAATCCTTCGCTTCTTATCTTCATCTAACTCCAATAACTCACAAAACACTTATGTTTATAGATTTGAGTTCCATCTCTTTTTCTGTTGATTTTTCAAATTTTAGGCCAAATTTTGGTAAGTGATTAGAAGCTTTAACATCCCCCTAACTTTTACATCCATTTTCATTAACTAATTTGAAGAATTTGAGTTGCAATTGATAAATTTCTTAACTTTAAAATTTGAAAATTTTTTATTTCATTAAATTTAATTAAATTAGTTATTGGTTAGTGTTTTATTCATCAATTTTAAGCTTTGTAAAAGTTGAATTTGATATGAATACATATATATTGAATCAAATTTGAATTTAAGTAGAATTAGGTTTTAGAATTGGAATTTTTATTTTTTGGTGAAATTGTGTTAGGTTTTTTCAAATTTAATGTATACTCATATAATCAAATATATGATTGAATGTAGAATTATAAATTTCATTTGTTTGGGCAGAATTTAAAATTTTTCCAACTTAGGAATATAGAAATTGGTGGTTTTTCATTTTTTCATGAAATTGTGTTAGGTTTTTTCAAATTAAATGTATATTCATGTAATTAGATGTATAATTGAACTAATAGAATAATCAATTGCATTTGATTAGGTAGAATTTATATTTTCCCAAACTATTCTCATCATTGTGGGTCTTCTTAAGCTACAATTGTTTAGAATCTAAAATGTCTCTGATCCAATGATATCTCACATTAATATACTTCAGTCTTGAATGAAAACAGGAATTCTATAGCTTTTTGATTATTACAAAATAACACATAATGCTATTGTTTAAAACTAAGTTTCTTTAGAAATTTTTTCATCCACAACAACTCTTTATATACTTCGATTGCTGAATAAATTCAGCTTCTATAGTATCAATTGTCATGACACTACTCTCCCTGCAAATGATATTAAGTATTCTGAAGTATGATATTAAGTATTCTGAAGTAGATTTCCTAGAATTAAGATCACTAGCCATATCTGCATCTATATAACCAACTAATACAGGCTTATCAATATATAAGAACAATTTATAATTCCCATGTAGATACCTTAATATCTATTTAATAACACCTCAATGTTCCTTATCAGGATTAAAAAGAAACATACTAACAACACCAATGACATGAATAATATTTGGTCTAATACACACCATATCATATATTAAATTACCAACCATTGAATCATAAGGAACTCGCTACATACTTACCTTCTCTTCATTAATAGAGGACTTTGATTAGTATTTAATCTAAAGTGATTAGTAATAGGAAAACTAACTGCTTTAGCATTGTCTATGTTAAAGTGCTGAAGCACCTTCTCAATATACTTCTCTTGAGATATCCACAACTTCTTTATTTTCCTATCACGAATAATCCTTATACTAAGAATTTTTTTTTGCTAGCCTTAAGTCTTTCATGAAAAAAAAAAGACTTACTCAACTCTTTTTTTCAAAAAATGAATCCTAGTAACATTCTTGACAACAATCAACATGTCATTTACATATAAAAAAGAAGGACAAAACCATCATCAGAGAATTTTTAGTAAAATACGCAATGGTTTAGAGTAGTATTTTTATAGCCTTGCTTCTCCATAACTGATTCAAACTATACCATTGTCTTAGTGTTTTTTTCAAACTATATAATCTTTTCCTTAGCTTACCAATACATTTCTCTTTCCCTTTTACCTTAAAACACTTTAATTATTCCATATAGATCTCTTCCTCTAACTCACAATGTGAAAATACTATTTTCACATCCATTTACTCAATCTCCGAATCAAGGCTAACTGCTAAATCAAGTATAACATGAATTAAATACATTTTAACAACATGAAAAAAATTATCACCAAAATCAATACATTTCCTTTAACTGGATCCCTTAATAACTAATCTAGTTTTGTATCGTTTTTATGAAGAGTGTTCTTCATGCTTGACTCTGTATACCCACTTATTATTCAAAGCTATATTACCTTTAGACAACTTCATCAACTCAAAGGTATAATTCTCATACAAGGACTTTTTCTCATCTTACATGGCTTTAATCCACTCTTTTTTATGATCGACATGTATAACTTCTTTATAACTTTCTGGTTCACTACTATCTATCAAATTTAACTCATAAGTGTCAGTAGGATACTGACTGCAAGGTTATATACTTATCAAACTTCTCCAAGGTTGAAACGAAACTTTAGCTTTGGGAGATGGAAGCTCATTTTCATCATCAAAATCTATCTCTGTTGGAGCATTTTCAACTTCTGGTGGCTCAATTTGACTCTCATTTCCAACTCTCTCAAATACTATCACTAGAAGCA
Source organism: Pinacopodium congolense (assembly GCA_028565735.1). Taxonomy (NCBI): domain Eukaryota; kingdom Viridiplantae; phylum Streptophyta; class Magnoliopsida; order Malpighiales; family Erythroxylaceae; genus Pinacopodium; species Pinacopodium congolense. The sequence continues at coordinate 3,482 of JAOXYD010095696.1, read as the reverse complement.
CTATCTTTGAATTATCACTAGATTGAAAATTTATCTTCATAACCTTATCAATATCTATTTTAGTTTCACTCTCTACAAATACTGTATCTTAGCTTTCTACAAGTTTCTTCTCAACTGGATTATAAATCTTGTAACCAAATGCATCTAAACTATAGCCAATAAATATACACTATCATATTTTGATATCATGTTTCGATTATCATCATTAGGAATATATCCAAATGCTTTGAATCTAAAGACCTATAAGTGATCATAGGAAACATTTTGTCCTAACCACACCTTTTCTAGAACATCAAATTTAAAGAACACGTAGAGCAAAATGGCTTTGGAAACCTTGCATGTGAAAGTAAGCATCTAACCCTCTCCATAAGTGTCTTGTTCATCCTCTCAGTTACATTATTTAGTTCAGGTGTCTTAGGCAGAGTCGTCTCATGTCGAATACCTTACTCTTTACAGTATCTCTTAAGTAGTCCAATGTACTCATCTCCATTATTTGATTTAAGGTACTTCACCTTCTTCTTAGTTTCTCTCTTAACTACGGCCTAAAATTATTTGAGCACATCTACAACCTAACTTTTATTCTTCAAGGTATAAATCCACAATTTCCTTCAATAGTCATCAATGAATGTAACAAAATAATAGGAAATAGCAAGTGATATAGTTTTAAATAGACCACATACATCAAAATGTATTAACTATAATACCTTAAGTTTCTTTTTTTAGATCTATAGAGCTCTTGAAGGAAACTCTATGTTACTGTTCAGTTAGACAATGAACATATCTTTTTAAATGAACATTATTCAACCCAGCTAAGTTCTTCTTCTTGATCAATATTGACATAGCTTTCTCACTTATATGAACAATTCTCTTATGCCATGTCTCCACTTTGTCATCATTCCCCACTGCATTAATCATGCTTCTAAATATTTTGTCCTACATCAAATAAATTGTAGAACACTTCTCAACTTAGTTACCATAAGAGAACCTTTAGTTAGCTTCCATTAGCCATTCTAAAAGGTGTCGTAATATCCTTCTTGTGATAGTGGTGGCACTAAAAATTATCATATTTGTTGGGCTTACCTTACTTTTGCTTCTATTGTTACCTTTCAAACCTCTGCTCTGATTTCTCCCCTTAATGGATACAACTAAAATATTTGTTTGAGAAGAGGAAGACGTGTGTGATCTTCGTCTCATCTCTTTATTTAGGGTATTACTTTTTACTAACTTCATAGTCATCAAACCATTAGGAGTATAATTATTCAACGAAATTTTTAAAGCTTCCTAAAAGTCAGGCAACGATATAAGTGTCATAAGAGCAAGAACTTCATTATCAAAACTAGCACCCATACCTGACAGTTGATCAACAATCCCTTGAATTCATTCAAATGATCTATAACAGAACTACCTTCTTTATATTTTAATTGTATCAATTTTTTCAGGTAAAATAATTTATTATTATTAGTCTTTGACTCATATAATTCCTCAAATTTATTTTATAATGTTTTAGCATGCGTCTCACTACAAATATGATTATACATAATGTCTAATAAAACTACATACCTACTCATGCTAAAAAATTTGCTCCTCATTGGATTTTCCTTCAAGTTTTCAGACGATAACAATTAGCAAATGTAACTTCATCATAAATAGAAGATCCTTCATCTTGTTCCTCTATATGTGATAATTTATGCCATTCAAACTTGCGATTTTGTTGAATTTTCCCTCTATAGTTAAACCCAAAAATTAATTGAAAAACAACTTTGATACCAATTGTTAGAAAAAAAATATCACAAATAATAAAATTATCACAGCGGAATATCAAATTAATTCTCCCAAAATTTTTTATAAAACTATTAAATAAAGTAGATCCAAAACTAATTTAATTACAAAGAGTATAATAATATCTAAAGAAACCAATAGCACGAGACACCAAAATTTTTAACATAGAAAACCACATCAAAATAAAGAAGTAAAAACCACGAGTACAAGCCAGTAAATTATCCACTATATAAGATAATAGGTACAATCATAAGTCCTCCTTATTCAAAAAATATGGGTAATAATAAGAGAAAATAGAAAAATATCAAACTTAAGACATAAATCAAAAGGGCTTCAAGATTAGAATATACTTTGATCTTGATAGGACAAAATAATTTCTTGAGTCTCATGTATCTCTCACAACATTATATTTTTGTTTCTTATGCTTCACGCACTCTCACCATGCTAGTATAACATATTTTTAAGCAACTACAACAATTAATATGGTGAGAAATAAAAAGTAAAAGAAATTAAATTAAGATACAGAACATAAAATTTAAAGAGATTCAGAAACCTTGTATTTCCTACATCTTCGGGAGTAAAGCGGCTCTATTATTCATATTATTCAATTGAAACCATAGGGTATATTAGGTTTTTATATAAAACCCTAAAAATTTTGTACAGTTACACCATGACACTTTTTTTAACCACGTCGCCACATCATCCATATGTTATTTGTATACATCATTCATACAACTTCATCCTTACAGTGTTTATATAACTCCAAACGACATCAATCCTATACCGTACCGTAAGGGCACCCCAACCGTATGAGTCACATATACAACAATCTCCACCTTAGTGAATATATGCCTCCCATGAAGATGAATACTCTTCTAAGTCTTCTCTCACACCAGATAGGTTGGGCAACCTAGTTATGCTTAGCATCTTACAATGTTGATCAAGTCCAACCAATGGTTCAACTTATCAACTGTAACCGGTTTCATCAACATGTCAAAAACCTTCTTCGAAGCATAAACCTTCTGCAGTAATATCTGACTAAATGCTATCAACTCTCTAATCTTATGAAACCTTACATCTATATGCTTTGTCCGCGCATGATAAACCTAGTTCTTATCTAAATGGATAACATTTTGACTATCACAATATACCTCAACTCCACCTTGTTTAGTACTCAGTTCCTTCACCAAACTAGTGAGCCATAAGGCTTCTTTAGCTCCCTCAACTAATGTCATATACTCTGCCTCAGTTGTTGATAAAGCCATTATGGATTGTACTATAAACTTCCAACAAATAAGCCCTCTTACAAGAGTAAATACATACCATGTAGTAAACCTTCTATTATCCAAGTCACCTACATAATCTGAATCTACATATCCCAAAACTGACAGATCATCACTCTCACCTCTAAACACAATGCCATAATCAATATTACCTTTAAAATGCCTGATATCTACTTGACTACTTCCCAATTCTATCTATTAAGCTTCGCCATTAACTTGCTAACCTGACTCACAGCTTGTGCCAAATCTCGTCGTGTGCAAACCATCGCATACATCAAGCATCCTATGGCACTTTCATAAGGAACTCTAGACATGTCATCCACCTCATCATCTGTCTTAGGACATTACTCTTGAGACAATATGAAGTAATTTGCCAATGGAATACTCACAGGCTTGCAACTACTCATCTCGAATATGTCC
>JAOXYD010095685.1:0-11875 GCA_028565735.1 Pinacopodium congolense | reverse complement strand
ACTTATAATATTCCACAAATCACTGAAATTCCAGCCATTCATCAACCTCTTGCTTTAATTCAACCTCGTAAATCTTTCGATACTCCTAGTACTAGTCAAGAAGCACAAGAATTTTCAAAAACTAAACTACAAAAACTTATTCATTTAAATTAGAAAAACCACTTTCTCATTTTCCTATACAACAAGCTACAACTAAAACTAAAATTAGAAAAATAAAACAACAAGTACAAAATTTAGAACAAGTCGCTTTACAAATTAAGTCTCAATTAGGTGAATAAATAATTTCAAACTAGCATAATAATTTTAAACTAGCATAAAAACCAATGATCAATTTCGCATCCTAAAATGGCTTCAGAGCTAGTTAAACATTCATGAATATAAATGAAAAATTAGGTCATCTAATCAATCAATTAAATCAACTTCAATCTAATGAAGTAAATAGCACATTCCTCTCGCAGCAGGAAATCATTATTGATAAATTGGTTCAACTTGAAAAATAAATAGTTCAATTAGAACAATGCATCGAAACTTTATATACTATTATATATCAAACCACAAATAATATCCATGAGAAAGTAAAAATAATTCAATCCTATATTGACGATATCTCTATAGATAAGACAGACGTTTTACAATACATACAAAAACAATTAGCTCAATTATCTGTTATCTTAGACTCTGAAGACACTAAAGGAAAATCAAAAATAACTCTTAAAAGACAATGGAAAACATAGAAAATACAATTAAAAATCAATTAGATGAAATAACCACTCTATTTACACAATTAAAAGTAGACCAACCTCAAATAATTCATCCTATAACTCATAATGATGAAGTAATTTATAGTTATGACTCAGATGATAATCATATATATACAGAAATAATAAAAGAACCTAAAGATAAGCAAATTAAAAAAGATTCCACAGAAGTAAGCACTGAAGATATACCAAAAACAAGTTCTAGACCAAAAAGATCTAGACAAACACAATATTAACAAGAATGGGAATATCAACCTACTTTTAATCCAGATAGTACCAATCTCAATAGACACGGTTACTATTGAAAAGATTCAAAAATTGCTAAATATGCTACAGTTTATAAACCAAAAGTCTTATCTCAAACAGACGAAAACATTTTAGATATAGATTGCATTACTAACCCAGAAGAAACAATTACTGATTGGTCAAATAAAATATCTCTTTTAATTCAATTAGAAAAACCCATTGGAATAATGGATTTTGAAGTATTCTTTAATTTTATAGCATACCGCACAAAAGGAATCATTTTTTCTTGGTTATTAGATCATGAAGATTGAATCAAAAAATCAGAACTATATAAAAATGCACCATCCATTAATTCTGCATTCAATATAATTATACATGAATTACATCATGAATTTTTTGGATGAGATTATCTCAATCAAACTACAATAATTAAAGAAGCAAAACACAAAAAAGCACAATGGCATTTAAATAAAATATAAATATGTGATTTATGTCATTTAAAGGGATTTGTTTGTGAATTTAAACACTATTATTAAAAATGACCTCTTATGGATCAATTATTATACACCAATATTTTTATCCAAAAATTACCCTATCCATTAAATGAAATTACAACCAAAACATTATCTCAAAAGGTTGAAGAAGGAAGCATTCAACATAACTTAGGAGGTGTTATTACAACAGTTCGAGAAATTTTAGCTGAACAATATTTAGCTAGTTCTCTTAATAAAACTCTTAAGCACAAAAATTTAAGATTATGCTGCTCTCAAAATGCCGAAGTACCACAAAAATATGGCTATCATCCTGAAAGAAAGCATAAAAGACATAAAATATCTAAACACTACTATAAACAAAAGGTATTGTTTGTGTGTTTTAAACTTAGTTAGTACGAAATTTTGCATCCTTTTTCTTATCTGTTAGAAGTTTGATTATTTTTTGTATTATTTAGTTTTTTAGGGAAAAATATGAACTTATTTGAAGAATGGGTTGAGAAACTTTGATGGTTGGATGTACACCGAAACAAATGAAGCTTAAACCAGCACTAGATTTTGTATAGTTGACTTTGGAAAAGCATTAGGGGTACTTCTAGAGCTCCAATTGCTACAACATTTTACATGGTTCAAGAAAAACATTTAAATAAGCCCCATAAAAAATTTCAAGTCAAAAGGAAGTCTTTGGATGAAGATATAGTGGAAATATCTAGTAGAGGTCAAATCTGGAAAAAGCTGATTTGGAAGGATGACGTGGCAAAACGTGTTTAATGAATTTTCAAACTAAGGAGTCATGAAATTAACCCTAGCAACTGTATTCTAAGCCAAAGGAGAGATCCAAGTTATAAAAGAAGTTTTTTGGGGAGAGAAGAAACTAAAGAATACAATTTTTTGAGAGGAGACTAAAGATTCAACAAGTGCTGTCCAGATTTTCCTGAAAAGGGGACTTCAACCTACACCATTAGTTTTTTCTTTTCCTTTGCCTTCCTTTTGATGTTTAATCTAAATATTATTTGTTTGAATATGGTTATGGATTGCTAAATCTAGTTTAGGGATTATTCTTGAATTGTTTATCCAACTTTATTCTTAGTGATTTAATGAATAGTTATTTGTGTTAATTGTTAAGCTTCTAATCACTTCGAATCGAGAGATTGCTTTGATTTATTTGAGTTAGCGTGCGCAACGAGAGTTGGTAACTTAATAGATCTACAATTAATAGATTAATAAGTGGTTGAAGAGAAATCTTAACTATTTTATTAACTACCTATAGGATTGCTTGACATCTAGTTGAGTATTTAAGAAAGGTTTTATATATTCAGATACTGCAAGATTAATTCTATCTTACTTCAAGTAGGAACAATTAATTATACCTGGAGAGAGGATAACGAAATTTTAGAAAATCTTGGGTCAAACATAATTAAATAGATAAGATAAAGGAGGATTATTAAGGATAGAACAACCCCTAAGTCTCTACTATTAAGTATTGTCTTTGTTTTACTTTCTTCTATGATTAATTTCATTCAAGTTTCATTAGTTTAAGTTTAATTTTTAGTTTCTATATTTTTTATTTTACCTTAAACAAAGTGAAATTCAAATTGTTAGGTGTCTAGATTCAATCCTCATGGGATCGATATCAATTATACTATAAGTTACAATCTACATACTTGAAATGTAATTAAACTAGCAAACAAGTTTTTTGTATCATTGCTGGGGAGTGATATTTTAACATCTTACTTGATTTGGGTTTGATTTAAGTTTTGTTGATACTTTTTCTTGTGTCTTTGCAGGTGCATGAACACAAAGAGTACGTGAAAATCCACCGAAGTGAGTGATAAAGAGCTCTTGGATATATCAAGACATGAACGAGACTTGAGAAGACTAAAGTGCCAAGACATTATACAAAAAAATATGGCTGAAGAAGGAGAACAAAAAGTGGCTAAGAGAATTTTGATGGACTTTATGAGGCCCAAATTTAGTCCACAAGGAGTTGCAAGGCCTACAATCATGGAAAACCATTTTGAAATCAAGACGGCACTCTTGAACATCCTCCAAAATAGTGCCCAGTTCTATGGATTGTTAGCGGAAGATCCTAATGCCCATCTAGCCAACTTCTTGGAGATATGTGATACTGTTCAGTTTCAATGGATTTCTGATGATGTTGTGAGACTCAGACTATTTTCTATCACTTTGGAAGACATAGCAAAGGCATGGTACAACTCACTCAGTTCAGGATAGATTACTATATGGGAGCAAGTAGTCCAAGTCTTACTTGCCAAGTACTTCACCTTGACAAAGACTACGAAGATCATCAAGGAAATTACAAAATTTCAACAGGGTGATGGGGAATCATTATACAAAGCTTGGGAGAGGTTTAAATAGTTACAAAGAAGCTGCCCACATCACAACCTTCCAAGAGAGTTCCTTTTGCAAACATTCTACAATAGTGTAAATCAAAATACAACAGGAATTGTAGATTCAGCTGCTGGAGGTTCTTTAATGTGGAAAACTATTATGGCAACTCATGATCTTCTTGAGGAGTTGGCGAGCAATTCTTGTATGTGGTCTAGTGAGAGAAGCAGACAAGGGCTAAAGGAGCAAAAAGGGATGATACCAATTGACTCAGTAATAGCTCTGCAATCATAGATCACAGCCCTTACTAGACAGTTGAACAATATATAAGGAGCTTCTTCTTCTACTACTAAGGTCATACACTTTCAATGTGAAATTTGTGGGTTGAGAAGGTTCAATTTAACATGACAAAATCTTTGAAGAAACTGGTAGATCGTAATGTTTGTATGAAGATTGACATTGTGGATGATTGTATTAATGAAGTTGAAAATCAAGTTAAGGAAATGAGGGAAGTTCAAGGAGATGAAATTATGGATGAAGAGTTATGTGAGGAGGTGGAAAATGAAAAGTTAAAGAGGACAGATGCACCTATACCATCCTTTATTATGAGACCACCTACTTTAAAGTTTAAACCCTTACCTTCCCATCTCAGATATACATTTTTAAGTGAGGACCACACGCTACCTATCATTATTTCTAACCAGTTAGATTTGGAGCAAGAGGAGAAAGTGATAAAGACCATCAAGAAAATAATGAGGGTTATGGGTTGGAAGATTTCTGATATCAGAGGTATTATCCCTATTGTACTTATGCATAGAATTTACCTTGAAGATGGGTGTAAGAAGGTGAGAGAAAGACAAAGGACATTGAACCCGAACATGAAAGAAGTGGTGAAAAAAGAGGTAGTTAAACTCTTGGATGCTAGAATTATTTACCTGTCTCTGATAATGAATGAGTGAGCCAAGTACAGACTGCACCTAAGAAGGGAGGCATGACCGTGGTTGAAAATAAAAAAGGGGAATTGATTTCGATAAGAACAATCACATGTTGCCATGTTTGCATCTACTATAGAAAGCTTAACATTATAACTAAGAAGGATTACTTTCCCCTACCATTTGTAGATCAGGTGATCGAGAGAGTGGCCAGTTATGCATTTTACTACTTTTTGAATGGGTATTTAGGTTACAATTAGATCTTTATATATCTAGATTATCAAGAGAAAACCACATTCACCTACCCTCATGAAACCTTCACTTATAAAAGAATTCCCTTTGGCCTTTACAATGCTCCAACAACCTTTCAATGATGCATATGGCCATATTTGCAGATATGATAGAGGATATAGTGGAAGTGATTATGGATGATTTTTTAGTCTTTAGAGACTCGTTTGATAACTATTTGAAAAATTTGGATAGAGTACTTCAAAGATGTTAAGAATCAAATCTAGTCCTCAAATAGGAAAAGTGTCACTTTATGGTTCACGAAGGCATTGTTTTGGAACACAAGATTTCATGCAAAGGAATGGCGGTGGACAGAGCCAAAACAGAAGTTACTGATAAGCTTAACGTCAAGGGTGTTAGAGTGTTTTTGGGACATGCTTATTTTTATTGTTTATTTATTAAAGATTCCTCTCTTGTTGCTCGACCCCTTACTAATTTGTTACTTAAAGATGCACCTTTTCACTTTGATACTAACTGTTTAAATGCTTTTAATAGGTTAAAAAAGGCACTAACTTCAACACATATATTAGCTCACCCAGATTGGACATTACCATTCAAGATCATGTGTGACGCCAGTGATAATGCAGTTGGATGTGTTATTAGACAAAGAAAGGAAAAAATGTTACCTGTCATCTTTTATGCGAGCAAAACCTTAGCAGGGGCTCAACTGAACTACACCATAACTAAAAAATAACTTCTTGTAGTGGTATCTGCTTATGAAAATTTTCATGCTTATCTGTTAGGCTCAAAGGTTATTATTTTTACGGATCATCCAGCACTTCGATATCTGTTTGGCAAAAAGGAGATCAAGAAACTACTAATCCGATGGGTGCTCTTACTCCAAGAGTTTGATATTAAGATCAAGGATAAGAAAGGAACGAAAAATTTAGTGGCCAATCACTTGTCCAGACTTTAAAAAAAAATTGTCAAGTGGGAGGTGAGATAAAGGAGACTTTTCCCGATGAGACTTTAATGATGGTAAATGATCCTTTTCGCCCCTGGTTTGTTGATATTGCCAATTATCTATCAGGTGGTATCCTTCCTTCTAATTTGTCTTACAAGAAAAAGAAATGATTTTTACTTCAATGTACTCAGTATATATGATATGAGCCTATACTATATAAGATTTATGATTATGGTTTATTTTGCAAGTGTGTCCCCGAGGATGAGAAACTAGAAGTATTAACTCATTGTCATAGTTCATCTTATGCAGGGCATTATAGAGCAAACAAGACCGTGGCCCGAGTACTCGAATGTGGTTTTTACTAGCCAAGATTTTTCAAGGTTAATAGAGCATTTTTCATACATTGCGATAGGTGTGAAAGAGTGGGGAATATATCAAAAAGAGATGAGATGTTACTCTCCAAAATAGACTTCATGGGACCTTTTACATCCTCATTAAGTGATTCTTATATCTTAGTTGGAGTTGATTATGTTTCTAAATGAGTTAAGGCCATAGCTACTCCAACGAATGATGGGAAGGTGGTTCAATAGCTTATCAAGAAGATATTTAATAGATTTGGAATACCTAGAGCGATTATAAGTGATGGTGAAGCTAATTTTTGCAATCAATCTTTCGATGTACTTCTAAAACATATGGAGTTCACCACAAAGTAGCTACCCCTTATCACCCTAAAAAAAGTGGCCAAGTTGATGTAGTAAATAGGGAGTTGAAGAAAATTCTGGAAAAAGGAACCAACATCTCAAGAAAGGATTGGGCGCTCAAGTTAAATGATGCATTATGGGCGTATGAAACAGCTTTTAAGACTCCTATAGGTTACAACTCCTTACTGACTTGTTTATGGTAAAGCATGTCATTTACCTTTTGAATTGGAACATAGGGCCTATTAGGCAATCAAAAAGTTGAATTTGGATTGGAAATTAACAGGTGTAAAGAGACTTTTGCAACTTGACTTAATCCATATGAGAATTCGAAGTTGTACAAGGAAAGGGTTAAGAAATCGCATGATGCACATATCAAGAAGAAGGAATTCGAAGTTGGGGATTTAGTACCACTCTTTAATTACAGACTATGATTATTTCCAAGAAAGTTGAAATTTAGATGGAGTGTTCCTTTTAAAATTGTTAAATTATTCGACCATGGAGCTTTGGAACTAGAGAATGAGAAGAAGGAATCATTTAAAGTTAACGATCAACAATGCAAACATTATTTCGGAGGCACAATTTCGTCTGAAAGGGAACTCGTTTCTCTCCTTTCTTTAACTTATTCATAAAAATTTCATGAATAGTCAAGCTAAGGACTATAAATTAGCATGTTTGTTTTTTTTCTATTTATTAGTTTAATTATTTTTTTTAATGTTCCTGACTTAAAAGAATTTAATTTTAGATTTTAGATTTTAAATCAATAATATATAATAAAAATCTATATAATAAAAAATTAAATAAAAAAGAAATGAAAAAAACAACAGCGTAAACTCATTGTCATTGTAGCGATAACATCGCTATTGAGCGACGCTGAACTACATTTTTTTTGTTTTTTTCTTTTTTGTTTTTCTGATTTTTATTATTTTTTTTTTCTCTTTGTTTCTTTTCCTACAACCCTAGTTGTCTCAAGCCTCCTTCTCCAAATGCAACCCCCATTCTTCTCTCTTCTTTATTTTTCTACTTTTTTCACTCAAATAGTTTATTTTGATCTAATCTTTCACAAACTTTTCATTAATCTTACATCAAAATTCAAAATTTCAATACTTTTCATCCAAAAATCATACTTTATTATTTGTTAATCATTTTTTTCATTATATTCTCATCTAACCCCCTCTTTTGCGTCTCTTTTTATAGGTTTTACACATTACCCATCATAATGGCACCTAAGAGAAGACAAGTTAAAAGTAACAACCAATCTAAAGGCAAAGAGTTGGCCCTCATCCAAGGACCACAAGACATGGCTCACAAATTTGGTGTTGCTTTTCCAATCTTTAGTCATGAAGAAGGTATAAAATTCCTACAACTCAAAGGTAAGCCTATTATTGCTCATAAATAGTTAAAATTTCAAATTTTTTAAGAGGTTGGATTGAAAGACAAGATTGAACACTTTGGTAAAAAGATAGGTCAAGAGAAATTCATCCATTTTGACTATATGGTGTTTGAAGAATTAACATTGGAATTCTATACGACTATTCAATTTGATCATAAGATATTAGATTAATTCCGATTTAGATTGCGAGGACACCTATATAATCTAACTTATAATATTTTGAAAACACCGTATTTTGGTTTCCAAAATCAAAGACTTATGCTACCCACCCTGACTTTAAGTATGTTGCATATTGCAAGAAACTTACAGGTTTAGATAAGTTTGATGCTCATAATCCATCCAACTCTCTCATACTTAGTCATGCCCATTTAGTTTTGTATAAATTTATGTGTCATGTGATTTTCAATAAGTTTTAAAAAAACAAGTGTTTAATTAAAGAACTATTTCTTTTGTGCTGTATAAACACTAATGGCAAAGTTTGCACATCGTACCATATTTTTCATAGTTTGGATTAAGTGATAACTAAGAATCAAAACTATATAGGAATGGGTCATATTATCACTACTGTTGCTCAATTTTATAATGTTAAGCTCGATGGTCTAACCCCTGTGTTTGTTGAGTATTTGACTCTTATGCATTTGCGATGTGTTGAAACTATGGAGATGAATTCCTTGGAACTCCGAGACCCCAACACAAGAGCCATTGTGCAATATAATAAATGCACAAGATCATCCTCCTCCCAACATCCTCAAGGGAATGACAACTTTTCTGATGATTATGATGAAGAGGGTGAAGGGTGGGAAGTTGTTTTATCCACTGGGGAAGACAACCATAAGATTCTAGAGTGACGTCTCAATTTCATGGATGACAGGATGAAGCAAATAGAGCAACAACAGAGTTACCAAACTAAGAAGGTTATCAAATTTTTTGCATTACAAGGGCTTCAAGTGCCTTCCCTAATGCCATCACCACCATTCTCTCCATAAGTTTTCTTTCCCTCTATTTCTTTGTTGCTTATTTCTTTTGTATGTTTTTCTTAAGTTATTTTCCATATTGGTTGTTTTGTTTGTTACTAGGTGTCTCTGTGTTCTTTGTCTTTAGTGCTCTTTTCACACATTAAGGACAATGTGTCCCTCAAGTGTGGGGAGGTAGTCATTACATTTTTTTTTGAATTTTTCATATTATATAAGATGCATGTTAGATTGTTAGTATTAGGTATGTCAATTTCTTTGAAGTTGAATCATTATTATGTGTGGTAGTCATTGCATTTGTGTTTGCATTTTGCATATCATATAAGATGCATGTTAGATTTTTAATATTAGGTGTGTCAATTTCTTTACACTTGAGTCATTATTATGTGTGTTATAATTCTATCATAGTAGTTGGAACAAGATAGAGTGTATGCTTAAAGTTGAATTAGGTAGCTTGAATGGAAGGAGAACCATGATGATTGATTAATGTATTTGGTTGCATAAACTTGGTTAGAAATTGATAATGGAATGATTAGGAATTGTGTGAAAATATCATATATTTTCATATATAAACCTATGTGAGGCATTGAGCTCATATGACTACATTTTAGTCATTTTATTTTTCTTTTTATGTGTGAAGCTCCCCTAGGAAGATTACCTTTAGAACTTGCTCTGAACCGGTTTAAACTAGTAGATGCATCTTATATAGAAAGGATTAAAGCCTTCTTTGTTTTTAAACCCTTGACTTAAATGACCCACCTAATTTATTATCCCTTGTAACCCCTCTGGGCCTTTAACCTTGTTATTTCTTGAATTAAACACCTTATATCAAAAACCCGAAAACCTAATAGCCTACCTTATTACAAGTTTAATGAAGTACTAAGTGTGCATTAGTTTGGGATTTTAACTACATTTTTCTTCTGAGATGAGTTGAGCAATACTTCTACTCTTATAACACATTGCATTTAGCTACTATTTTTTTCATTGTTTTCATATTATCATCCTCAAAAAATAAAAATAAAAAAGAGAAAAAAAGAAAGAAAGGAATCAAAGTTAGTAACAATAACAAATGTTCAGTAGTTAGTTATTTACATGCATCTTTCATAAATACATTTTATGGTCCCCTTGTACATTTAGTGCTTTATGAATGCTTGGAAATAACCCCTAAAATCCATTTTCATCTCACCTTGACCATAGCACCATTACAACCTTAATTAGAAGTCCTTTTAATCCATTTAGCATGTAATCTAGGTGAAGGAGAATTGGTGAATTTGCAAGCATATGGTAGTGTAGTCTCTTAGAGGGAGTCTTGAGCAAAACACCAGCCCTTAAACACTTGAGCGAAATTAGTGAATATTGTGAGGAAAATCCATCTTGGTTTTATGCTTACCTTTGATCAATGGTATCATAAGTTGAGCTTGTTTATATGTATTGATGAAAAATTTATGATGTGAGTAGTAGCTTCATATTTAAGTTCCCGAAATTTGAAAGATTGCATGCATTTGGTCTCTTTGAAAACAAATTGATGTAATGTTACAGTTGTGATTAATTTTTTTGAGGACAAGCAAAGGTTTAAGTGTGGAGAAGCTGATAAGCATGTTTTCATACTATGTTTCTTGGTTATTTTTAGGTGTTTTAAGTATTGTTTTTGTGTTTTAAACTTAGTTAGTATAAACTTTTTCATCCTTTTCATTATAATTTAGGTGTTTGATTGTCTTTGGTATTGTTTAGTATTTTAGGGAAAAATATGAACTTACATGAAGAATGGGTTGATACACTTTGATGGTTGGATATCCAGGAAATAAATAAAGTCTAAATCAACACTAGATTTTGTACAGCTGAATTCAGAGAAGCATTAAGGGCACTTATACAGCTCCAATTGCTACAAAAGTTTACAGGTTCAATACCAACATGTCAAGAAGCTCCATACAACATTTTAAGTCAAAAGGAGGTATGTAGACGAAGATATAGTGGAAATACCGAGCAGAGGTAAAAGTTGGAAAAAGCTGATTTGGCAGGATGACGTGTGCAAAACATGTTTAATGAATTTTTGGACTAAGGGGTCGTGAAATAAACCCTAACAACCATATTCTAATCCTAAGGAGAGATCCAAGATAGAAATGAAGGTTTTGAGGAGAGAAGAAAGTGAAGAACACAATTTTTGGAGAGGAGACTACAGATTTAACAAGTGTTGTCCAAATTTTCCTAAAAAGGGTGCTTCAACTTACTCCATTAGTTTTCTCTCTTTTTTTTCCTTCCTTTTGATGTTTAATTTGAATATTATTTGTTTGACTATGATTATGGATTGCTAAATCTAGTTTAGGGATTGTCATTGAATTGTTTATCCAACTTTATTTTTATTGATTTAATGCATATTTGTTTGTGATAATTGTTAAGCTTCTAATCACTTTGAATCGAGAGATTGTTTTGATTTATTTGAGTTAGGGTGCGTACCAAGAGTTATTAACTTAGCAAACCTGAAATTAACTAATTAATAAGGGGTTGAAGAGAGATCTTAACTATTTTATTAATTACCTATAGTTATGCTTCACATCTAGTTGAGTATTTAGGAAAGATTTTGTTGATTAAAAGATTGTAAGACTAATTTTGTCTTACTTCAATTAGGGAAAATAGTTACACCTTAAGAGAGGGTAATAAAACTTTAGAAAATCTTGAGTCGAACACAATTAAATTGACAAGATAAAGGAGAATTAATAAGGATAGAACAACCCCTAAGTCTCCACTATTGAGTATCTTCTTTGCTTTACTTTCTTCTATGATTAATTTCATTCAAGTTTCATTAGTTTAAGTTTAATTTTCAATTTCTATAATTTTATTTTACCTT
>JAOXYD010095674.1:0-11876 GCA_028565735.1 Pinacopodium congolense | reverse complement strand
GTTTATATGTGAAGCATTACTATCTTGAGTCTTCCCAAAGTCATGGTTCCCAATTGTTGTGCTTATTGCCTGGCCTTACGAAACCTTAGATTTGGATGTTATAGGTAGTGAATTTCACAACTAGTCAATGTTTAAGACTGATAGTTTTTATAAATTTTTAGTAATTAAAATGTTAAATTATTGATGATTATAGAATTATGATTGAATGACAAATAGAATACATACATATGATTATTATTAAGAATCCTTAAAGAGTCATAAAAGCATGCAAATACTATAAAAACACAATGAACCTAACTCCACATTAGTGATTTTTTAAAATTAATTTTCTCTATTAGGTTCATGAACTCTTTTCAGTGTAAAGCAAAGCACAGTTATTTAGGTCTACATTAATTTATGCTTCTAGCTACATTTCTTTCTTTTTTTTTTCTCCAAATGCAATTTGATTTGCTATTGAATTAAATTACGTTATGATCTCAGCTCTTTTCTTAATTAATTGCAAACCAAGGAAAAGATTAGAAGCTTTTTTTCCTTTAAATAAAGAATATGATAGTAGTTGAATTAATCAATCTTGCCATTCTAGGATTTAGGATTATTAGCCATAAAAAGTTAAAGACAATAGTTATAAATTGGATTAATCCTATTTAACATTTGACAATTAAAAGCTAAACGATGTTGGACAATGGCACCGTTGCGATTCATAACTCAATACCCTTTTATATATATAAGGAGACAGTAGCATAATAGTGGAATAAATGACATTATTAATGGAACCATTGTAATTACAAGTGATGAAAAAAGAATAATAGTGAGACTATGTGAAGCCATTTTCCTATTAATAATATAGCCTTCTTCTTCTCCTGTCCAGGAATAACGAATGATGCAGGCCTCCTTGATTTGTGTAGATTCTTGGACTCTTTTTCATAAATGTTAAAGATCATGGAGTATAATAAACTGTTATACCTCTTATTTAGGATAAATTGGAATCACTTATTTATAGCTATTAGTTAGTTGTTTTTTTTAGTCACTATATAATTATTCTCTATATATTTGTATTATCCTTTCAATGTTAATCAAAGCTAACATAAAACATGTATTGTCTCTCTCTTATTTTTCAATGTATTTTATCTTTTAGTATGGTATTGGAGCGACAGAGATCTTAAGAGTTTTCTTTTTATCGTCTAAAAAAATGACCTTATTTCTCCAAAACCTCAAATCACCACTTAAATCGTACATAAACTACTTATGATGCTTCATCGTTATATACACTTTATGAATATGAAAATCCATGCACAACGTTGGTTAGTTGCCTTTTCAAGGAATAAAATTATCCAACCTAGAGACGTGTAACAAACATGATTCAAGTTAAAAAACAAGTGTAGATTTGTGGATGGATATATTCAACATTTACTAGGCAAAGCTGCATAGATCAAATGTATTTCAATGGTAATCACTTGGATCTTTAATTATCTGCATCCCTTCTCCTTGACAATGTAGCATATTTTCTAACATCACAGGAGATGTGGAATGATTTAAAGGAACGTTTTTCACAAGGCAATGCTCCTCGCATTTATCAACTAAAAACTAAGATGGTTAACTATCTATAATAATGTATGACTATTTTAATGTCCTGTACCAAATTAAGGGGACTTTGGAATGAGCTCAACACATATTCACAAGTTCCACCATATACTTATGGGTCAACAAAGGCATTTGCTATAGAGAAAGAGAAAGAAAAGTTGTATCAATTTTTAATGGTTTTGAATGAAAATTATAACATGGTTTATTCTTAGATTTTGAACATGGATCCACTACCTTCACTACCTTAGGTTTATGCACTGTTGAAATCTAACTACACTATAATTTTGAATCAATATAATCCTAGACCAATCAAAGGCAAGCGCACCTTGTCAACAAATAGTATAAAATAGAGTAAACCCCGAGTATCATTCTCCCTAAGAATCTGATTGTAACACTAGCTCAATCAATGTAAAATTATCTAGACGACTCAAAACTGATTAATTAAAAGAGGCAAACAAGAACAAATGAAAATAAAATCAAACAAAGCTCAATTTAAACACAGGCTAAAGGATTAAGGGTCTAACAAATGATAAATCAATTAAGGCTTGGAACTCAATGGGTCAAGAAATAAAAAAAAAACCCGTTAGACAGGTATACATCACGAAATCAAGACATAACCAATGGTCATGGAAACATCTTTTTTCTTTTAAACTCAATTCATCTATTTTGGTCCAACAAATAAATAGGAATGAAAGACATTAGTCACAGGATGCCTAGAATTAAGTTCATTAATCACAAGAACCCTTATAAAAGACTTTAGGGCTTGGTTTACTCCTAACTTCATTTGTATCACCTAGTTAATCTTTCAATAGTTAAAAGCCCATGGTTACAGGTTTGTTAATCATCTAATAATTTAAATAAGATGGTAACTTAAGCAAGATCGAATTAAACACTTTAGTTAGGAAAAATATTTTATTCATACAAAACCTATTTAATCCTAACCCTAACCGAGCAATTTAAGCACACATATTCAACAATAAAATCAAGAATATAATATAAAAACACATATCTATTGATAAAACCAAAAGTTCATACAAATAGTTTAAAAATAAGAAGAATTGTAACTGAAATTTGGTCTAAATCTATTGGAACTCCACTCTTGAAACCACTTGAATGCTCTTGAAGCTCTAATCCAGTAACACATTGCATAGATTGAACAAAAGAAATGAAAACCTAAGCTAAACCTAACTCAAAATGAAAAAAACACACTTTTTAAAACCTGAGGGTGAATCTCTCTTCTAATATTCCTCTTCTCCCTTATTTCTACATTTTCAAGCTCCTTTTTATAGTTGTCCGACGACTCTTAGGGTTTCAGGAGTGAAATGGCATCGTTTGGTTATGATTTGGTTTCAAAATAAATTAAACGTTGTGTACATATTGTACAATGGCGGGCTGGAGCTGCTCAATGGCACCCCTTGTAAACCGTCACTGATGAGCTAGAATCGACCTATAAAGGCAGGTTGTTCATCCTTCAATGACACCGTTGATGGAATTATAGGTCGTCATTGATGGATGTTGGAAAGTCATCTTTCATGGCTCAATTTGCTCCAAATTCATCTAAAATTCCTCCACTTTGTTCCAAACTCATTATGCTCCTAAAATTAATAGGAATAACTCATAATTGGTGTATTTCATACATTAAAAGGGCAAAAACATAGCAAATTGAACATTTAAAACAAATGTAAATTGTCCATTAACAACACCCCCACACTTAAATTATTGTTTGTACTCAAGCAACTCACTTAAGCACTCAATTGAAAATCTTCTAAGGATAGTTAAAGGTTAATCCACCAACTCAATATGACTTATGTAATTAAACCAAACTAATGCCAAATAACTCAAGTTTGATCATGGATAAATACATATGATTGTAAAACATGACCAAAACCAATTCCTTAGCGTAATACTAACTCTTCAAGAAATTCAAAATATCATTATGCAATCATGTCATAGATTGATCATTTAGTTCAAATAATTTTCCACTCATTTAACTATGAAAGATCCTCCAAAAATGCTATGCAACCAATTATTCATATTGAATCATAATTGTGATAACCATATTTGTAGTCCTAAACCTTTTACCATTTTATCAATTAAGTTCTATACCTTTAAAACACTTCCTGTTGAAGTCCTATACCTATACGGATTAACCAAAAGCAGTCCTTGTAGGACTTAATTGGAAAAATTATGAAAGGTTTAGGATTTAATTAGAAAAATTGTGAAAGGTTTAGGACTACAAATAGGGTTATCCCAAAGTTAGAAGGATCACCGAGAACCTATCCAAGGGATGAGTAAAGGATTTGGAATCAAAAGGTGATGCAAATGGAGGTATTTTTATGCTCTTATTTGACAATATCTAGCTTGATATATACTTGTGGACATTTATGCTTAATTTGAAAATGTTGATCTTGACATATATATTTTAAATTGAAATTTTGATTTAATTTTTTTAGGGGGATGCCTTATGTCATTTGGAATTTTTTAATTTAATACATTGTATTAAAATTGTTTCATATTTTAGAAATGAGTTTTTTGAGTAAGTTTAGGAAAAATATTATTTTCAATTAGTTTTTTTAATTGGTATTAGAACATATGATTTGATAATCTTTTTCAATTAACATGATAAATCTTGTATGATTTTTGTAATTGATATCACATTTTACAAGTGATAACATGTTTAAAATTGATATTTGTGTTGAAATTTCTTTTTATAAGTATTTACCTCTTATATAATTAAATGCTTTCAAATGCATAAATTTAGGGCGAGTATATTGTTTAATTATTTTTACATAGTTTTAGAAGGAAATGCGATGTTTCATCATTTTTTAATCATATTCATCCTATGTTTTGCTTTGAGGTAATAATGTGGCATATTATGTGAAATATGTATTTTAGATGCATTACAGGCATAATGTGCTATGTTTTGCATTTTTTGGCATAATATGCACTTTTGGTACATTAAGATGCATAATAGGTTTTTTAATGGATTTTATGATAATAGGTTTTGTTTTGAAATGTTTACAAAAGTTGTTGAATGTTTGAAAATCAATGGAATAGTAAATAAGTGTTTAAAGTTTTAATTGATAACTTTGTGATTATGAAGTTTGAATCAAGGTAGCCATTTAAACAAGCTTAAAATATGTTTTAAAATCTTGTTTAATTTATATTTGATGTTAGAAATTTTTTTTGGGATATTTTGAAATTGATTTAAATCATTTTCATAGTTTGCTAGAGGCAAAACAACTGGTATCAATGGTCGTTATGTGACTGTTGTTATTGTTGTTGTTTTGTTTTAGGCCATAAATGGTGGTCTAAAATAGTTTCGTTAATATGTCATGAGATCAACAATGAGTATGAACAACTTTGTTGAACCATGCAAAACTGTCATTGATCTCTGATGACTAGATTTTACTTTTATTCTAACTGATTTTTATGCATCCAATGACTAGTTTTTAACCAACTCTATAAATAAGAGTTCTAGACTATTTGTTACAATCTTTATGCTATATAATATTGTTTCTAGCAAAAATTTCTAGATTTACAAAACTATCTTAGTTTTAGTGTTCTTCTTTATTCGCTTTAAATTTTCTTGTTCCAATTCTATTTATGGTGCTTCAAGTTTTTATTTTTGGTTTCTCTTAACTTTCAAGAGTCTCAGTTACATTTTATTATGCTTTTTTCACATTTATATTTCTTTTTTTGTTGAATATTTTAGATACACAAAAGTTATTAGGTTTAAGTGTTATTAAGATGTTCATGAAACAATCCTTCTGTTTCTTGCTTGAGTTTCATTTTTATTGTTCAAATCTATTGTCCATTGATAGATTAAGGTTTTAATATAATTGTTGTGTTGAGTTTGTACATTTTAGTTGATTAAAACCGTGTGTTTTTGGAGCTAGAACATAAGCACTGCATATTTGAAAGTGTGTATGTTTCTTAAGTTTAATTTGATTTTTTGATCGTTTAATCTAGTTTTTACTTCATCAATCCAGTTTTTTATGATTTGTTGAAGTGTTAGGAGACTTGCTATATTATTTATTTTTCTTTAAAAGCTGTAAAAACATTTTTATTAGGTATGTTTTAATTGATACACCATTGAAGGTGTGTTAGTTATTAACATTGTTAAAGGCTTCTCTTTGATGTTAAAATAGAGTTAATAACTTATCATTGACCTATAATAAACAAGATTTGAGTTACTTTGATTACTAAATGTGATATGAATTGGTTTATACTTTGTATGCACACTAGAGAAATGGTTGGTTTTTGTGTTTGTTATTGTTGTGTTCATTGCATTATTTTGAACCTTTTAAGTATTATTTTCTATCAAGCTTAATTTGGGAAGTGTGGTGGGACTTGAGAGCGTGACTATAGGGCCTACCTTTTAGGAACATGATTATTGCAATTTTGGTTAAAGGGGTTCTCTTCACCCATTGTAAAGGAAGTTTAACTTGGGTTCCTTTTAACTCTTTGTTAAAACAAGATTGTACGATTTGTTTTGACCTATTATTAAACAAGATTATTGGATTACTTTTCACTCTCTTTGTAAGAAGAAAGATTGTAAAGGTTTCTCTTCACCTCCTTTGTGAAAAGAAGAAATTATAAGAGTTATTCTTCACCTTAAGGAAGATTAACATAATTGAAACTCAACATCAAGTGTGCTGGGACAGGATTAGGCCTAAGTGGTTTGTTTGAACCTCTATAAATTATTTTGTACTCTTATTTCCCTTCATCTCTTTAAATATTTGCAATATTGTGATTGATTGAGTTTGATTAATATTTGGATAAGCATTGGCATATCATTATAGGATGAATTTTGGTTTACTAATTCCTTATAGTTAAAATTGTTTAAGGTGGCTTAGTTTTTTTGGTTTGGTATGAAAAATTTAAACATCTCTTAGTTTTTTTGGATTGGTATGAAATTTTTAAACACCTAATTTACCCTCCTTCTTAATTGTCATAGGGCTTTCAATCTCAATTTTAACTAATTAAAATTCTTGATGGATTACATGTTCCATCCAAATGTTATGGAGATGTTTCTCTTACACCTAAAATTACCTTGAATAATGTTCGTTATATACCTTTTTTACATGTAATCTCATATCCATTAGTAACCTAACTAGTGCCTTAAATTGTGCTATTCTCTTTTTCCTTACCTTGTATGTTTTATAGGACTTATCCATGAGGAAGCCAATTATAATAGGTGAATAGCGAGATGGACTCTATTATTTCAGGCACTCATATTCTCCATGATTGTAACTAGCTTCCCACATTATTCAAATATCCTTCTATGGTATCAACATCTTAGATAGTTGTCCTTTGACAAACTATCACTTATTAATCTAGGTTCTTTTTTTCACCAAGTCCTTTAATAAATATTGTGATTCTAGTCATCAAGCAAAATTAACTCAACTATCTTGTCTTATTAGTTTAATAAAAACTCATACATGTATTGAATTAATACATTGTGGCAATTAGGGACCATATCATTTTGCCTCTTTATCAAGTGCTCATTAGTTTTTAAACATAGTAGATGACCATTCTCTAACTACATAGGTTTACTTGATTAAAAACAAATTAAAAGCCCATATCAAGTTGGTTTCATTCCTAACTACGATCCATAGACAATTTAGTATTATAGTTAAGCAAATACGTAGTAATAATGGCACCAAATTCATAAAAAAATAATTTTCAATCCTTTTGTTAACAAAATGACATCTTGACCTAATTTTCTTGTGATTTCAAATTACAACAAAACAAGCAGTGGAACACAAACATTGACATATTTTAGAAGTTGATAAGGTTTTACAATTTTAAGCTAGCCTACTCATTATATTTTGGGGAGATTCCATTTTGACCCTACTTATTTAATATACGCCCAACTCACTCTTATAAGGTAAAATCCCTAATGAAATCTTATTTTCTAAGAAGTTAAGTTATTTTTATCTTCATGTGTTAGGGTGTCTTTATTTTGCTTATAGAGTTATTCCTTATTATAGAGAAAAATTTCAAGAGCATACCCTTTTTTTACGTATTTATTAACTATCTTTATAGTCAAAAGGGATATGAGGTATATGATTTGACTACTTATAAATGCTTTATTTCTTATGACTTGGTGTTCAATAAACATTTCTTCCCTTTCGCATAATATCAATATCCTTTTCTGACTAACCTATATCAATCCCTTTTCTAGTTCCTGATTCTGATTCCACCTCTGAATAACATATAACTTCTTTGGCTTCTATCGTAATTCTTGAATATTCTACAAACAAAACTTCCAACCCTTTTATCAATGATATAACTGTCCCTCCTTCACCTACCACTTGACCTTCTCATGACCATTGCCTACTACTTTACTTATGTGACTTCCATATTAAGTAATTAGGGCATAATAGGTCCTCCTTGCCTCTTTTAATGCTACTTCTTTATATACGTCTTGTACCCTTAATAATTGTCTTTTCTATTCTAAATTTACTTGATATCATTCTAGCTTTCTTATGTCCATCATATAACATAACGAGTCAAAGTGCTATAAATAGGATATTGAACACATTTGATGGCAAACCACTAAGACAAAGGAATTAAAAACACTTGAATAAAACAAAAACTACACCTTATAGTCATCATCTTGTAATCATTATCTCAAAATGGATTAATAACATCAAGTACAATTTTGATGGATAGATTGAATGACATAAAGCTTTATTAGTGGCAAAAGGATATATAGAGGTGGAAGGATTTGACTGTAATGAAACCTTTACGACAGTTGCCAAACTCACCACTATTCGAACTTTATTGGTAATAACAGCTATCAATTCCTGGGAACTACACAATTCAATGTCCATGATGCTTTCCTACATGGTGATCTTAAGGAGGAACTCTACATAATTCCTTAATCATATCTGTCGACTTTAAAAATCTCTTTATGGCTTTAAATTGGCCCCCTTTGACATTAGTATTCCATATTCTCTATTGTGGTTTTATCCAACCTCAAATAGATTTATCACTCTTTTTATATTGTAAAAGAACCATCTTTACTGCCTTATTGCCAATAATACCGTCACTCATATCTCTACTCTTAAACAATATTTTGGTACTTGGTTCCACATTGAGAATCTAAGTCCTCTTAAATTCTTCAATGGACTGGAAGTGTCCCATTCTCTTGATGGTGTTATATTATCCTAACAAAAGTATACATTAGAAATTTGGTAAGAAGCTATCATGATTGGATGTAAATTTGTGACCTTTCCTATGGAGCATAATCACAAATCAATGCTCAATGATAGCGTGTCTTAGATAATCCTACTATCTATCATCATCTAGTTTGATAAGCAATCTATTTAACTATCACTCACCCAAATATCTACTACTTAGTTCAAATATAGTCACAAGTTATGCATCAGCCATGACAGCTTTATGTGTCATACATTATCTTAAATTTACTCTTGATTTAGGTATTTTCTTATCTTAGTGAATTGATCTACATCTTCATGTTTATTGTAAGCCTGATTAGGTTAATTGTTCCGTTATTTGTCACTTTATTACTGGTTACTTTATTCTTTTTGTCCACTTACTTATTTCTTGAAAAATAAGAAACCAATCATTGTGTATCATTCCTCCGCTAAAGCAGAATATTGCTCCATGGCTACTATTGCTTGTGAATTGTTTTGGCTATGCACCTTGTTCTATGACTTAATCATTGATCACTCTTTTCTTTTGTGACAATTTTACATCGTTAAATATTGCTACCAATCTTTTTTGTCATGAGCATACAAACCACATTAAAATTGACAGTCACTATATTCATTATTGTGTTAAGTTTGGTTTTATTTCCACATACATGTTTCTTCTCATCTTCAACTTACTAACTTCTTTACCAACGCTCATAATACTGCTCAGTTTCAATTTTCAGTTAGCAAGTTTTTCATTTGCAATCTTAATGCTCTAACTTGATAGGGGTGTATTGGACATTCAACAATCAAAATATAAATGGTACCGAACAATGGTGCTATTTTGCTACATATCTAAATGATGTTTTACAATTATAAGGAGAAAATGGCATAATGGTGGGATAAAAAGTGCTATTTTAGTCACAAGTAATGATAGTTGAATAACAACGATACTATATGGTCCATTGTCCTATCAATCAAACGTTGTTCTTCTTCTGTTTAGAAATGAAGAATGACGCAAACCTCATTGATTTATGCAAACTCTTAAAATCTCTTTCATAAATGTCAAGGATTATATAGTTGTAATATATCATTATACCTCTTATTTTAGATAAATTATAATCATGAATTTATACCTATTTATTAGTTACTCTTTATTATTCTCAATATGTTTTTATCATTTTTTTTAGGTTAAATAAAATGGACATAAAACTTATTATTGGTCCTATTAGGCACCTAAAAGGGATTGTGGATTAAGTTCTTTTTTAATTTCTAGTTTAATGATCCTAAATTCATAAAGTCCTCTAATCTAATGTGGAAACTTAGTAATAATTCTAATAAAAGTATAATAATCAATATAAATAACTTGCAACAAAGTAAAGCTTTAAAGTAAAAGGTTAAGGGAAGAATGCGCAACCCGAAGTTTTATAGTGGTTCGGTGATAACTTGTTTATCCACATTCACTTGCCACCATGGCTGGGGGCCTCATATTCTTCATAAGAAAAAGACAACTTTCAATTTTGGATATTTCCTAGTTCCTGATAAAGGACACTATAATAACTTCTAAATCATCCATGTCTACTTCCCAAATCCTTGTTGGACATTTCAATATCACAAATATCCAAAGAACAACTAGTTGATCCCTTTTCAAGAATTTAAGGTGACCTATCATAAATCATAACTTCAAAACCTTACAACTACTAAAAAATACACTTAAAAATGTATCGCTTGGCTTAGAAGTGTCTAATGAGGGCTCACAAAAACTTTTGAAAGATGTATGCACAATTAACCTCATAAAATTCACAAACGCTTCAGCCAGATTCAACCAAAACTCACAAAATCATACACTTTTATGCTTTAAATAACTTATAGGATTTTTTCTTAATACTTTGATGTATAAAACCTCATGCAAGAAACCTAGTTATAGTGGTTTTTCCATATCACTAACCGTTTATAAATATCATCCAACTTTTAAAAAGCATTTATTTCAATTTATCGCTACATATCCAAACGTTGGAACATGATCTAAACATTGATCTATTGACTAACCTCCATTCATCAGTTGATCGAACTATTGGAAAAATACACACTAGTCAACCGTATAAAACATATTAATCAACCAATTTTTGGTCAATCACTACTAGTCAGCTAGTCCTTATTCAAACTGAATTTTCACGGGTTAAATACAATTAGACACTTCTAATCAATCCAAGATACTTTCCAATACCTTAAAAAAAAATTCTTAACTCACACATAGTCATTGAAAACTTCCCTAAAAAAATTTTAATTCATTAAGAGGATTATGTCAAAGCATTCTCCACACATTTTCCTCTTAGTTATGCAACCTACATGTATACTCTAAAACATAAATGCAATTATATATGAGTAAACCCTTTTAATCATAATAATAAGATAAAAAAATAATTACAAGGTTCAACCTATACAAATGCTACCTTGGTCTTTTAACTTGGAGTTATTTCACTTGATCATCACATAAACTCCAATTTAGTTCCAAGACTCCACAACTCGTTTCTTTAACACTTCATCAATATACCTATCTTTCAAAACCTTAAACATAACAAAGCATGAGTACTAAGATTGTTTTGTCATTATCAAAGAAAAGTGAAACCTCCTTTTGATTCAATAATCTCTCATTTTTTTACGATGACATAACTATGTGGTATTATAGCTATCTCAAGAGTTCAACATTTATTATAAAATCACAATAACTCCCTTTTTAGAAAGAATGAATTCAGAATGTAGAATTCATTTACAAATGAATTATCTTATTTGTATAGTTTTAAAAAGCATGTAATTTAATTGGATTTCTCATAGTCACATTTGAAACAAATATAAAATTTAAAATTCATTTACATCTATTTCTTAATATGTTCTTTAACATAATAGCTTTATAAAATTAGATAATGACAAAAATACATTCTTAAATTTTTAATAATTATACCAATATAATTTTAAAAAATAGAAAAAATATTTTTATAAAAATTAACTTGAAAAAATATTACCTATACTATATACAAAATTAGCTTAAAAAATATTGCCTATACTAAATATGTACGAATGTAATATAATATAATATAATATAATATAATATAATACATAATATTATTT
>JAOXYD010095664.1:0-11876 GCA_028565735.1 Pinacopodium congolense | reverse complement strand
AGATCATGTGCAAAATGGTGATATTGAATTGGAGTTTGTGGATACACATCATCAATTGGCCGATATATTTACTAAACTAATGAATGAAGATAGGTTTTGCATGATTAGAAGAGAATTAGGCATGATTGATGGTGCATCTCTATATTTTCTGTGTGTTTATATGTTTATAAATGCTTTACTCCCTTGCTTGTTTCTATGCATGCCTTTCTTTTCTTTTTTTTTAAGTCATTTATGCATGTCTTTCTCTTTTGTTTGTGCTTTTTAATCTTTTTATGATGTCAAAAAGGAGCAGAAATATGTGTGCGTGTTTGTGTGTTTGTTTGTGCCTATCATTAAATTGTAGTTAATCATTAAGGGAATATGCCTATGTGTGTCCTTTTAATGACTAATTATTCATACATATGTCATATGTCAATGCATACACTTAGCGGGAGCCTAAAACACCTAGCCTTGGTTGCATAAACTAAGGGGGAGCTTAGGTTGGAACTGGTCATTTATGATCACATTATGCTTATGTCAAGAATTTGTTAGTTGGAATATATGAATGTGATTGTTGGAATATTTTTTGCTATTGTCATAATATCATATGTTTTGTAATCATAAAAAAGGGAGAGATTATTGAACCAAGGGAGATTCTGATCATGGTTTTGATTATAACAAAGCATGTTTGGTTACTAATGGTTTAAGTTTATGATTTTAATCTCAAAGATAGGTATGTTTCAAGAAAAATTCAATATGGAAAGCTTGGAGTTTGAAGGTTAAATTTGAAGATAATAGAATATCAAATGATTTGGAAGGTTCAAGACCTTAGATAGGTTGTATCAAATATGTTTTTAAGTTTTACTTGATGTTTAATTGATATAAGGGCTTAGTTTTGATCATGCATTGCCTTTAATATGTGAACTTACATATTAATTCATTTCAATGTTCATTTCATATTTTTGAATTGATTGATGAGTTTTGATCGTTTATACAGCCTTAAGATATGATCTAAAAGTTGTTTGAAGTCTTAATTATTATTAGGAACTTGTATGGAAAGTTTTGGAGATAGTTTGGAGCGTTTTCATGTTTTCTTGAGATAAAACAACGGGTTGTTCTTCCTTCAACAGTGAGCTCCAAAGGTGCCATTGTACTCCTTGTTTCTAGCATTCTCAATAGCGAACTGTTCATCTGTTAATGGCGTTGTTGATGAACAGGGTGTTGTTGAAGGTTCTGTCTTTAATGGCTAGTTTCCAATTTTGGATTTTTACATTTTTTCTTCATTTTAGCAGCTTAAAACCCCTCTTAAACCCTCCTTAAGCATCTAAACACTAAATATATATACTTTAGAAATGACTTTTGACTCCCTTGACAATCAAAAAACAGATTAAACCTCTTGATCTCTTAGAAGTCTCAAGCTGCCTAAATTTTTACTACACTTAATTTCAATCATCTATTTGTTATCATATTGTGTTCCTAGGTCAGAAAAATTGTTCTTAATCTCTTGCTTGAGTGTTTAAGAATTTATTTGATCTATCTCTCATATTTTAGAGAGTTTATTTCATTAGATTAAAGCTAGAACTCCTACGTCTATCAAAACTATTTCTATTGAGACTATTCTAACTTAAATCTTCATTTTAGCATATAAAACTAGTTTCTAAAATTATGTGACTAGAGTTTTCAGTTTTCTTAAGATCTCTAGATTATGTTTAAACTTTGTTTCAAATTTTTTATCCATGTTTTAGTTATCTTTGAGTTTGAACATTCAAATACTTCAAGATACTACTGTTTTCCCTCGTTTAAGTTTGATTCCAATTTCAACTTACTTGATCTGCTACTTTATGTTAGTTATTATTGTTTTATGTTAGTTTAAGTTCTTAGGAGTTAGAATAATCTTATTTACGAGTTTTTGGTAAATTATTTCATCATTTGTGTGCATTAGTTCATTCATACATCAAAACTATCTAGTTTTTTATGTTCTTCATTTATTCATGAATTTCATTGTTCAAATAACTTTTTGGGTGCTTAAATTTATTCTTTTTAGCTTATATAAGGTGAAAAGAGTGTTCTGGATTTTTTTTTGATTTTTAAGCATTTATATTTATATTTTGAGATGAATATTCATAAAGTGCTTAAACTGTCAACATTTTATGATTAGCTTATTTAGGTCATATTTCATATATATATATATATACACGTTTTTTGTGCATAATTTCTGCCATAGTAAGTTTGTTTAAGCTTTTAAGATTATCATCATTCTCTCATATCATTCATTGAAAGTTAAAGCCTTTAGTTTAATTATGCATTGAGTGAAACATCTTTTAAGGTGTATTTACTTACTTGAATTTCGGGGAATTGATTCATTTCAATATTTGTGAGTTGTATAGGCTTCTCTTTGCCTTGAAAAGAGTTGGTAAAGGTTACTCTTCACCTTTATGAAGTAAGATTGTTGTTGTTGGTTACTTTTAACCTTTGGAAAGTAAGATTGTAAGGATTACTATTCACCTTAGAAGAAGATTGTACTTTTTTTTATAGATTAGTATAGAATCATCCAACAAGTAGTTGGAAAGGGGACGTAGCCTATCTTTGAGGTAGGGAACTTGTTTAATTTTCTTATGTCCTTCTCTTATCTTAACTCATTTACTTATTGTTGATTGCATGTCATGAATCTTAATTTATTACATTCATTTTGGTAGTTGCATTCTCATTTAATTTTAGGTTGAATCTTGGTATAGTGATTGCATCTTATTTCTAATTGATTTAGGTTGCTAGTTTTATTTAGTTAAATTTTTTTAAATACTCAATTCAGCCGCTCTCTTGAGTGCCATTGGGCTTACAACAATTATAAACTTGTAAGTTTTCTCTCTTGACATCCAAGCACTTAAATCTTCATCATTTCATCATAAGCTCCACATTGATACTTTACAACCAAATTGTTTCATACTAAAACTTTAACACCTATCTTTCAAACACTTAAAAATGCAATAAAAATATTAATCCAAATATTATTTTATCATCATCAAAATAAGGTAGAACCTTCCTTAGTTTAGAAAAACAAAAACTATGTGATATAAAAAAAAACCAAAGCAAACACTAAGGACTTGTTTATTTTTTTTAATTTTGTTTTTAGTTTTCTATTTCTGTCTTTCTAAACATGAACACTGAAAAAACAACACAGAAACAAAAAAAAATACACAAATTCATTATAAATGTAGAAAAAATTGCACAGAAGCCCAAAAACAATATAAAATCAATAAAAGCATACAAAAATATAAAACTAAAAACTAAAATAAACGGATCCTAAAATTTGTAATGTCACTTAAAAATTATTTATACCATTAAAATATTATTCAAAAAATATTCCCCCTTTATATAATACCAAAAATAAAAAAATATTGTGGTATATTCCTACTCTAATTCTAATCTAATTTTATTTTAAACTAACCAGAGATAAGCACAGACCGTCAATAAATAATATAAAATGGTGAAGAATTAAGTATCGTCTCCTTTAAGGATCTGGTTGTAAGTACAACTAGTGTTTAATCATCTAAACAACTCAAAATTAATTAAGTAATAATAACTAAGAAACTTTTTTAAAAAAAGTGTAATCTAAACATGAGATGATAAATGAAGAGTTTAACCAATGATAATCTAAGATTCAAATTTCAATGGGTTAATCAACAAACAAAGAAAAAATCGATAGCTTTAGGGTATTCGTCACTAAGGTAAGATACAACCAATCATCAAATAAGCATCTTTTCTCTTTTAGAATTAATTTATCTATTTGATCTATAAATAAACTTGGAATAAAAGGCATTAAATTTAAGAAGTTTAAATCTAAGTTCGATAGGTCTAGGACCTTCATAAAAGACTTTAGAGCTTGATCTACTTCTAAATTTAGTCATGTTACCTAATCAACTTTCCAATCATTAATATCTAATGGTCATAGATATCTTAATTATCTATCAATGTTACTTTGATGGCCAATCTAACTAAGATTAAAGTAAGCACTTATATAGATAAAAATATTAAAATCATTCATAACATATCTAATTTCCTAGCCCAGGACTAAAGTAAATGAAACATGCATATCCATCATTGAAACTAAAGATATACTAAGAAAAAACTTATTCATTAATAAAAAGTAAAGGGTCAATACAAAGAAAGAAAGAAAGAGGAAGAAATACAAATGAATTTGATCCATCCCATTGAAATCCCATTTTTTAATTTATCTTGAATGTACTTTAGAACTCAAACTTAATAAGCTAGTATAAAGAAAGAACAAAAGAATGAAACGCAAATGTAAATCCTACCATCCCCCCTTTTTCTTTTTGTGTTATAATCCTTTTATAGGCTTTAATGGTGGTCATTAGGGTTTAGAAAGCCTTATATACATTCAAGAGTCTTTTTGTCTATTTTTCCTTCAACATTTACTGAAATTCACATCCTCTAGAAGCATAAGGGTGGTTGGATTAGTGATCAATGACAAAATTTATATCAACTGTTATTCTACTTCGTTTGGGTTTCAACGAAGATGCACAGTTAGAATAATGGCACCATTTATACCTACCATTGGTGAGCAATAACTTCTTAATAGAAGTGATGGTTTGCATCGTGGCCATTTGGAAGGGCGTGGCATATGTCTAGAGAGTTTCACAGATTAAATCATAGGCATAACTCATAATGTGACTTTTCCATTTAAAAATAGTTAAGAAAAAATCTTTAAATTGCATCCTTTAACCCCATTTTTTTTCTTTTATCGATATGAAAAAAAATCAATGGCCTATATAGAGGTGCTGGTGGATTTTTTAACATATAATTTTTGTAACTTTTCCTTTAAAATAGAGATCTTATATTATCATCCTTAAAGAGGTAGTATGTTCCATCATTAGCTCTAAATATTTGTGAATCTTTAGTTTAATCAAAAGAATACACAAATAAGGCAAATGTTTTGATAAATAGGGGTAAAATATTAAAATACAACATAAAGATCTTTATAAATCACCCCTAACAATACCCCCATACTTGTATTGTTTCTTATCCTCGTCCAACTTCTTTGGCACTCCTTCAAAATAATTTAAAAAATAATCAAAAGTTAATTGGACATCAGAATTAAATATAGCCAATATCTCATAGGCTCGTCATAACCATGATATGGTTGAACATAGACACAATCACACAATTAGTCATAGTAACCTATCATACACGACATTAAGCCTTAAATTAATTCCATACAAATTAATACACAAATTTTTTGAAATGTAATTTTCTTTTTATTTATTTATTTGAAGCATGAAAGGCTTGGTTGAGAAGTCACCTAGTCATTTGATGCAAAAATGAACACCTTGTCGTAGTTAACCAAAAAGTCACATAAAAACTGGCTACTAGCATAACTCTTTAACTTCAATGTTCTTATTGGTAAGACGGTACCGGAGTGAAAATTTTTATGCTCTCTTATTTATATACTTTCTCCCTTTTTTATAACTTTTAAAATTTTATTAAACAAATATATTTATTTAATGAAACACTCTATTCCATACTTGCATAAAATTCCATATAAAATGTCCTTGGAAGCTTATCCTTGCATATAAGGGCCACTAAACACTTACAATAACACAAAATTAAAAAGAAAAGTTTATATTCATTAAGGAGTCATTCGATATTAACTATATTAACTCCATCAATCACATTAGAATAAAACAATTAACAATTGACTAACTTTCAAAGTTATTCTAAGAAAAACATAAAAAATAAGTCATTTTCAAACTTACAATAATTTAAATGCATATAAATAGAAAATCCTATTCACTTCCCCAACACCTAAATTAAGCATTTTTCTCAACGTTCAAATAACTTAAATAAGAAATAAAAGTTAGAGAATGGAAAATTTTATCCCTTGAATTTGTAACATTTATCACTTGTCTAGGAAGAATTTGATAAACCAAATACTTAAACCTTAATGATTTGGTTGTTGTTGATTTTGATATACCTTAATGATTTTCTAGTCAAACCTCTTCACTTTCAAATTGAGCTTTTGATTTTGACATACACATTCAACTCTTTCAATCTTAATTTTTTTTCTTGTTGTTATTGATAGTAATTCTATGGAGGTGTCTTAAATTAAGCCTAATCACTTTACAAATGATCTAGATTATGCATCTTGTTAGATCTATAGGTGTTTCTTGCATGGTCATAAACCATCCCACAGTCGTTTCCTCTATTGACCAAAGCCAAGTGCAACTAGTAATCTAGACAATCTTTCATATCCATGTTGTCAACTACCTATAATAAAAAATATATATCCATGTGTATAACCAACTAAAATAAAATAACAAAGAAAATCAATAAAAATAACAAAAAAATTCTATAGTTATTAAAACGAATATATCCCTAGTATCATTAAGTTAGATCCCCAAAAAAGGAAAAAAAATTTCTTATGATCGATCCTTACTATAATTCTCATATAATATAATTATAGATTAACCAAAGACAAGCACATCTCATCAATAAGAAGTATAAAATGGTGAAGTATTAAGTATCCTCACTCCTAGGAATCTAATTGTAAGTACTAATTCAACAGGTATTTAATTATCTATAAAACCCAATATTGATTAAGTAATAATAACTAAGAAAACCTATAAAATAAATAAGCAATATTTAATCTAAATATAAGCTAATGAATGAAGAATTCAACCAATGATAGTCTATCTAAGGTTTGGATTTCAATGGATTAATAAAAAAAGAAATAAATTTTTGGATAAATTTATGGTATTCTTCATTAAAATAAGATACAACCAATGGTCATGGAAACACCTTTTCTCTTTTAGACTCAATTTATATATTTGGTGTATAAATAAATTGGAAATAGAAAGCATTAAATTCAAGAAGCTTATTTATAAATTTGTTATATTTAAGAACCCGTACAAAAGACGTTAAAACTTGATCTACTTTTAGATTCAATCATACTACCTAATTAACTTTCCAACAATTAAAAGCCAATGGTTGTAGGTCCCTTAATTATCAATCAATCAATGTAACTCTGGTGACCAATCCAGACAAGTTTCAACTAAGAACTTAATTAGATAAAAATGTTCCAATCATGTATATCCCATCTAATCCATCTAATTTTCTAACCTTAACTAAATTAAATTAAGCACACATATCCATCAATGTAACCAAAGATATAGTAGGAAAATACATATTCATTAATGAAAAATAAAGAGTCAATATAAAGAAAGAAAGAAATGAAGAGGACGAAATACAAACAGATTTGGTCCATCCTATTGAAATCCCATTTTTCAATCCACCTTGAATGTTCTTTGGAAATATAAATCAATAGCCTAATATAAAAAGAGAAGAAAAGAACAAAAACCTTAAGCCAAATCCTAATTTAAGAGTAAGAATGAAAACTCTCACATGGCTCCCTCCTCTCTACCTCCTTACATACCCCATCTTTCTTTCTTGTGTTGTAATCCTTTCATAGGCTCTTTAGGTGGCTATTAGGGTTTAGAAACCCTCAAAAGTGTTCAAAAATCTTTTCATCTATTTATCCTTCAAATCATATTTCATGTCATCTGGGAGAATAATAGTGATTGGAATGATGATCAATAGCGCAATTTAAATAAGTCATTATTTTGTTATTATTGAGTTTTAATGATGATGCATAGTTTGAACAATGGCATCGTTTATACCCATCTTTAATGAGTAGTAACTGCATAATAAGAATCACGGTTTACACCATGATCGTGAGGAATGTTATTGGAATTCTACTGCTTAAATCACAACCATAACTCAAAGTATGACCTTTCCCCTTAAATTAGTTAAGAAAAAACCTTTAAAATGCATCCTTAAACCCCCTTTGTCTTTTTTTCATCCAGTTACCTCCAAATACTTATCAATTTCCACTTTAAGCAAAAGAACGCAATTAGAAAAGAATTTATGGATAGATAGGGATCAAAACATAATAAAATATGACATAAAAACCTATGTAAATCACCCCTAACGCAAAAACAACATTTCAAAAACAATTTTATATTTACGTATGCAAACTTATGAAAAACTCAACATTATTAAATTTTACTTAGTCCTAAAGTTAATCATAATTTAGCAACAATTTCAACGAAGTCAAATTTTACAAACTCTAATCTTACAAACAGAAATTCAAAATTTTCTAACTCCTCCTAAATTAAGTAAAATTCATGAATCTCGTTAAATTCATACATTATGTCAATTAAAATTTAAACCATTTAAAATATAAGCTGCCCTAAGTAAGTCATTGTGTCATAATAAGATATAATTATCTCAATAAGACATAATATCACATTGAAAATCTCCCACTTTTTAAAATCATCAAAAAGGTAAAGATAGACACATAAACAAGAAAAAAAATCATAATGAACACAAACAAATATCTTAAACTTCAATGCATTCATAACAGAGAAAAAAGGGACATAATGAACATAAAAACTTTAAAAGAGGAAGGAGTCAATAACATAAAAAATTCAATGTACCACATATGAACATTCTTAAGTAAAACAAATTGAGATCCAAAACAACATCCAAAATTAATGAAGTGTCAAAATACATCACCAAAACTATACCTAAGAAAGTTGTAAACCTTATAATAAAAAATAAAATGTCATTAATTTAGCGTTGGAGGAGGAAGATGAGAAAAAATATCATGAAGCATTATGGATATCTCATGAAGATGTGTTGTCATCTTATGAAATTAGTGCATCTTAAATTCTCTAATACATCAAGTTCCATATGAAGTCGAGTAACCTCAAACAAATCATTAGATAAATCGAGAGGATGCTTAAAAGATGCAGCCTCATCATTGACAGGCAAGGACACCATATCACTCCAAGAAAGCTCATCAAATACTAATACAATGCACAAGTGAAGGTATGAGTCACTGTCATCACTGATGTGGTCGAGCCCTTTGATCATTTATGATTTAATATAACATACGATCTTATAGTCTATTGATAAAAAAAAGTTGCTCAAGCTCATCTTCTATGGAAGGAACATCAAAATGAAGGATGATCTGACCTAAAATAAGAGTAGTGAATATCTTAATTTTTTTTCTTAAGGTAAATTGAATCATGTTATATGAGATAAAATCACCTAGATGAATTCTTTGATCATCATCAAGGAAGAGAGAAAACTATAAACGGTAAAATCTTAGGAAAGTAAAATGATCTTTTGAAAAAAGAGATTTGTAACTAATAAAAAATGATGAAAATGGGCGATTGCATCTAAATCTCTCACATCACCTAGTTTTCGAATAATACTCTCCTCACTAGGTAACCCGAAGATGATTGTGTCATGGGTAGCCATTAAATGAGGTGTGTTACTTTGTTTGGTTAAGCGATTATAATAAGAGTACTCTCACATCATGAGAAGTCATAAAATTTCCATTATGTTGCCATTAAAAAGTTGAAAGCTAGCTTCTTAGTCTTTAGAAATGATAAGATACTCATCACCTACCCTATGCTCTCTAAGGTTACTTAAGAAAAGTCTTGCATTTATGGGACTAATCCTAAAAAAAAGAGTGAGAAAATGTTCCTACTCTTATTCAATGAAAAATTGGACTAAGCCAATTCTTATAATGATTTAGGAAAAAGGGGGCAATTAGATCATTTTATGTAGTTATATAGAAGCATAATAACGAAATTGAGGTGAGTCAGTGTCAAAATACGCAACCCCTTGTGAAATTGGTGATAACCACCTTTAGATGAATAATAATCTTGAATTCTAACCATGATGAATGATAAGATAAAATTCAAGTAAATGTGTTTAAACTCTAAGAATAAGGATAAAATTAACACCTTAGGAAAGCTTTCAGAATGAGAATGTGCACAACCATTAAAGTGCTTTTAACAATAATACAACTTGCATATAGAAATAGATTTCTATGATCTAATGTTAAACTATTTTAGGACTAAATTAATTATAGGAATCTATATGCCTCTATATGAATGCATGATTGAAAAATATGCAACTCATTAAATTAAAAGTAAGAAATGATCAATGTTGATTCCAATTTCTATAAGGTCAATTTTATAAAAAAAATTCAAATTTGTCATAAATTTGAAAATGTCCTAATTCTCAAGTTTTTAATTATATGAAACATAAAATTGAGAAAATTAAATGCAAATTTGTGTTAAAAAAGTTCTAGTTAGCTTTCAATTATATTTTTATAAAGCCAATTCTATTAAAGAATAATTAATTTTTCAATTTTCTAAAAAAGCCTCAAATTTGGAAGTCCCACAATGGGAAAAACATAAATTTGACAAAAAAAATTTTAGTTAAGTGTTGAAAAAGTTATAGTTAACTTCCTATATCATTTATTTAAGATCAATTTTATAAAATAATCCTTAATTTACAAAAAAATTTGAAAATCTCCAAATTTTATTGATCTAAATTAGGGAAAATGAAATTTTGTTAAAGTTAGTTTCAATTGACTATTCAAAAAACTCTAATTAATTTCCAATTACATTTATATAGGATCAATTTTACAAAACAATTCTCAATTTATTAAAATTTTGATAAAACCCCATTTTCTGAGGAACTAAATTGCGAAAATCTAAAATTCATCATATTCAGGCTCTATAGATGGTTGCTCTTACTTAATTCTACTTAAATTTTTTTCAAATGCCTTCAATTTTTAAAAGATTTGAAGAATTATGCAAGAAGGTAAGAAACCACAGTTTTCAAACTCTAATTATAGGAAAATATGAAATTGATTCAATTTAAATGAAATATCATGAAATTAAATGTCTACAATGCTTGAAAATAATAATTGAAATGAATTGCTAACTAATTTCATGAATAACTTGAAAAAAAAACCCTAAAGATATGAAGTTAAGGTTTTATCTAGCTGAAAATATTGATAGAAATTGAGTGAAATTATTAAGAAATTATGTTCTTGAAAAAGAGGGGTAGTTTAAGATGCTTTCTCTAAAATCAGACGTTGCACTAAAGACTTAGAATTACTAGAGAAGGAAAGAGTTGTCATGAATAATAAACGTCAATGTTTTTAGAGGTTTTCTAAAGAATTTGGTGTATTTGGTAGGAAAAAAACAAAAGGTTATAGGTTGTTAGGCTTTAAAGGATTGTAATTTCTATGGGTGAGGAGAGTTTATTGTCAAAGGTGAGTTTTTAGGGAGTTAGAGCATGACTAAAATGGCTAAAAGAATGAAAATTTCTTTTAAATCGAACAATTGGATGACTAGTGTTAGGACTTAAATTTATAGTATTTTTAGATGTTAATTTAACCCTATTTTAGTGCTTAAATGTTCCATGTATGTGTTATTATGTTTACTTTACATTAGGAAGCTTAAATATGAAGATTGGAGTCAAATTATGAAAGTTGTGTAAAAATTCAACTAAAAGGTCAAGTTATAACGACGCCCTATGTAGCCCACCGTTGAATAACTGTAGACCAACGTTGAAGAAGTCAGATTTTGCATGCTAACGATGGGTTGTTCATCCTATAATTGCGCCGTTGTAGACCGGTGGAGGGTGCCGTTGAAGGACAACAGATGCATTTTTCAGCAGATTCTTCAACATTGGCGACCTGTCTTCTTCCTCCACTTGCAGCTACTTCACTCCTATATAAAGAGGGCCTCTCCAAACATTTTAAGCATCCAGTTTTAGCTGTAAGCAACTTAGTTCTAGTTAGTTTTCATATTAAAGTAGTTTTTAGGTTGTTTTTAGTTTCAATTTTTTGTAATTCAATTTTTAGGTTGTTTTTGTTAGTCCAGAATCTGTAATCACGTGGATTAGAGTTAGTTAATCGTCTCAGATCCATCTTTGGTTAGTTAATCATCTCAGATCCATCTTTGGTGATTTCTAAACTTTGATCTTATGTATTATGGTTTTATTTTAATTAA
>JAOXYD010095653.1:0-11876 GCA_028565735.1 Pinacopodium congolense | reverse complement strand
CTAGTTATTAAGGATGAGAGTTTGGATCCTTAGACAATGATGATTGATTTTGATTCTACATTGCATTTTTCTTTTCTTTGGCTTTCATTTCATCATGGATATTTTACTTTAGGCAAATGCATTAGTGCCTTTTTGTTTTTGTTTTTGTTTTTGCTTTTTATTATTTCATCTTAGTCTAATCTTTTTAGAAGAGACATGTACCTTATATTTATTTTTCAAGTAGCAAATAAGCAAGCTTCGATCGTTTAAGGACTCAATCACATGGAATAGAATCCAAAACACCAATTTCATGCCTATAAATTAGAATTTAATATTAGGGGAGTTTTATTCTTTTACCCTTTTACACTTTCTATGCTTTCTTTACTTTCATCCTCCAAATTGAAGACAAATTGGTTCAAGTGTGAAAGGGAAGATGTTCATGATCTATTATTTATTCACATACTTGATTTGTTGTAAATTTGTTAGTGATTACTTCGATAGCCCATCTTAGAATGAATTTGATCCATAGTGGTTTGTTAAATGTGGTATTTGAATTAAATTAATGTTTTTGATTTAGTCTTACATTGATCAATTATTGAATGATTATTAACCCAAAATTAATAAAGGATGGGAATAAAGAGGTTGTCGAGCTAATAACGTAAAACAAGGACTTGGGGGAAGACAATCCAATATGTTCACATTCTATATAATTTAGTTTTATGTTTTTGTTATTTTCTACTTTTTTTTAATTATGAAAACTTGGTCTAACCCTTTAGGAAAAGCTTATACCTTAAAATTTTTCGTCAGGTAATGGATAAGAAAGTTTTGATCATAGTTTCCTCTAATTCCTCAATCATGTGGAATAGAATCCAAGCCACTAACTTCATGCCTACAAATTGGGCTTTAATATTTAGGAATGTCTTGTTCTCTTACCCTTTTAACACTTGTTATGCATTATTTGTTTTCATCTTCTAAATTAAGGACAATTTGGATTAAGTATGGGAAGGTGGGGATGACCACGCTCTATCATTTATTCACATACTTGGTTTGTAGTAAATCTGTTAGTGATTACTTAGATAGCATATCTTAGAATGAGGTTGAATACTAGTGGCTTTTTAAATGTGGTATATGAATTCAATTAATGTTTTTAATTTAATTAGACATTGATCAATTATTGAATGATTTCTAACCCAAAAATTTCTCTTTTTCTTAATTTTTTCTGAGTGAATTGCATATGTTTGGACTGGTTTATGATATCAAGTTTCTAATGATGATGCATATAGATTATCATATGAATTTGGAATAGATTGTAATTTAATTGAAAAATGTATGTGTGATTGAATAAAATGAGAAAAATTTTCACTTCGTTGGCTTTAAACTAATCCAAAGATTGAAGTTCATCCAGTTAATAGCCATTTATGATTGTGATCTAGCTGGGTAACTAGAGACATTCACAACAAAATGATTATTTTTGCATAAAAAAAACTAAATGACATCTTAGTAGCCTTATATGGCATCCAATAGAGGGATGAATTAAGAGTTTAAAAAATTTCTTATAAGTTATACAACGTAAGTTAACCAATTTATTTTAAATATAGAAACTAAAATACAATTATAATTCACCTGATTAAACACTAATAATAAATGAAACAATTGAAAATAAATGAATAAAAGTAAAAGGGTGAAGGAGTTAAGGATTAAAGGACTAAGGGAGGAGAGACATAATATGATTTACACTAATTTGGAGCTATCTACTTACTTTTACATCTAGTCTCCAATGAACCTCATTGGAATTTCCTATTATAACAAAACAAATACACATTAGTGTTACAATTCCTTTTTGAGGCTAAGGAATAAATTATCACTTCTTTTTATAAGATTAAGAAATAATCTCACAACACTCTTTTCCTTTATGGATCAAGAATAAACTTGACACAAATTCACTCATAAGTTTTTTTCTTCACAAACTCTTCTTATAAACATTATTTTCACAAAAACACCTTACAAAATATATTACTCTTGATTCACTAAGGTGTATAAAGGCTCACAGTACTCTTATGTATGAGATGCAATACAGTACTTACAAATATACTCACAAATATATACCACTCACACAAACATACACAAAACTACATTATAAACTCATAAACAACCTCATAATTACTCAAATCACTTGTGCCACACACAACATATATTTATACCTAAAAATCACATTCTAATCATTGGTTAACATTTATATAACATTATAATACATTAATTGATTTTATCGTTGCAAAATTTGACCATTAGAAGTCTTTGCTTCAATTTTTCTAGGGTCAATTGATCGAAGCCTTAGGCTCAATCGACTTTACTTCGATTGATAGACCTCACTTAGGTTGGGATAGACTCATTCTTTGGCCCATTCAACTCCAATCTAATCTAAACTCAATCCAAATCAATTATTAAGCCAATAAAACATATTCCAACACATATCAATCAATATCGAACACATATTAACACATTTTACATAATTACACGAACTTAAAACAACCAGATTCATTTAATTGACCAGATTTCTTTAACACATTAATTTAACCAATTTTAATCATTTTAATACATACAACCACATAATCAATTTTCCAATTTATACAAATTCAATTCACTCAAACTTTGGCCAATTCGTATAATTCTAGAATTAATCACATAAACCATACCAACTTAACCAATTTACCAATTCATTCATCATTCAATCAATTCATATAAATTATACCAAACTATTCATTCATTCATAACTTAACACATGAAATATCAAACATGCATTCATCTATATATTAAGATGGATTTCACACATAAAAAAATTATATAATACCTCTTAATTATATATCCTATATGCAAATAGTAAACATGAATGCATATACATGATGTGAGTCCTTTTAACTTATGGCAAGACTAAAGAGAAGACTTACATTAAACAACCTATTAAACTCTATTCTTAAACTTGATTTTCCATCTTTGATCTTGAAGTTCACATTTAATGCTTCTCTTTTATCTTGGTCTTCATACACTTTTAATTGGTGTTATAAACATATTCTTTCACTTCATGGTTCTACCATGCACATCAAATCTTCACCAATCATTTCATAACTTATTTTCATTAAACCTATTTGAAAAAACATAACAAACTCCGTAAAAACATTTTCTAATCATAAAAACAAAGGTGGAACCAACTTTGGTTAAAAAATCTCCCCTTTTTTATGATGACAAAATCATGTGATATTAGACGCATATAATGAGCAAAAACTCAAACAGCCACATACATATGCAGACGTTAAACATTTGCATTCTTTTTCTAATATCATGCATTTCATTCTCTCCTTTTTTGTAATCATCAAAAGTTTAGACGTAAAAAAAAAGGTATAAACCTCAAATACTAATACAAAAAAAATCACATATAAAAAGTATAACACTTTAATATGAATATATAAAATGAATCACATAGGAAGAGGATTCACACATCTTCTCCCTTGAAGCCAATCAAACTTTTTAAACAATACTCATGAGTTTTCAAATCATCATTTGAAAAATTTCTTCCAAAAACATTCCCCCTTAATAAGACACATCAAGAAAAACTCAAAATACCATGTAATAAAAACTCAAAGAGGGACATTACCAGTTGAATCTTATTCCAAAACTCAACAATCAAATAATCAATTGACACCAATTGTTATAAAAAGTGATTAATACATAAAAATTGCATAATTAATACCAAACTTGTTGAAGTAATACTTGTTTGTACCAATTAAAAAAAGACAAGATACCAATTGTTAAAAGATAAGACTTGATACCAATTATTTCATAAAGCTCTTCAACCAGTTAGAAAAATACTCAACAAAAAGAAGAACCTTAAAGACCATATTCATTCATTTCTAATCATGCTTTCTAATACAAAAACATGTCAAGATTTAAAAACAATCAATTAAGAAATTCGAAATAATCAATCTTCAATTATGAATAATTAATGTACAAACATTGCTCCTAAAGATAGCCTAAGTGCACCTTTAACCTTCCAAGGCATCCAAATAAGCAAGCATTATTCAAAACATCATTTATGATAGTAAAATATTAAAAAACACAAATTCATTTTAAACAAGGGCTAAGATTAAGGTGTACCTCCCTTTTTCGTTCATCACTACCTTCTCTTTTTTTTTTGAATTCTTTACTCCCTTAGTTCAACAATGCATGTTGCTGATTTCCTCTTTATTTTCAATACCCACATCATCTTCGATTCTTGATGGTTAGTTGCATATCTATCTCAATCATTGAGAAAAATATTCACATTTCTTACATGATCATATCAAAATTGATGAGAATGCACATAATGTCCACAATAATGACAAAACAATGGTTCAGATGATTTGTATGAATTTCTGTGAACATGCCTCAGTTTAGATCCATTAAAACTACTAGATGCATCATATGAATGATAATAAGGTCTCATGTTGTATTTTTATGCTTTTCTAGGTCTAAATATTCTTCTTTGATGAAACGTTTGTCTAGAAAATGCATTGCATGTTCTAGGATAAGCATTATAAACATTTTTATATATGCATGTGTACATAAGGATTATATGAATAAATAGACCTAACTTGTCTATCATATGGCTTGTATGCATCATTTTTAAGGTGTGAATTAACAAAGGAAATTATCTCAATTTATCTATATGAACATTCTTTCTATCTGATGGTCTTTGTGCATATTTCCTATAATGAGAGCTAAATGATGAAGGCCTAGATGATGAAGAAGCATTTTTAATGGATGGACTAGGTTCTTCTTCCTCTTCCAAGTTCTTTCCTTTAACAAATTTAGTTATACTAGAGGACCTAGGCCATGTCTATCAATTATCAGTTTTGTGCATCTAAAATCAATTCAAAATTTTTTTTTCC
Source organism: Pinacopodium congolense (assembly GCA_028565735.1). Lineage (NCBI taxonomy): Eukaryota > Viridiplantae > Streptophyta > Magnoliopsida > Malpighiales > Erythroxylaceae > Pinacopodium > Pinacopodium congolense. Next base: position 6,975 of record JAOXYD010095653.1, on the reverse strand, counting down.
TTTAGTGAACTAGATAATGAGGTCTTTACACTTTCTAATTCCTTTCTTTGTAAGGAATTTTCTTCTCTCAATTTATCCTCACAACTATCTACATTCATAAACTCTAATTGATTTTCTAAAGACCTATTTTATTCTACCAATTTTTGCATATCACAATCAATTGCATTCTTTGATTCTTACAAGGCATGCATATCATCTTTTAATTTCTCATTTTCTATCTTGTATACATTTAATGATTTCAATGTTTTCCTATGCCTAGTGTACAAGTCCTTCCTATTCTTAAGTAAAAATTTTCCACTTATTTATCATAAGACAAATCCACTTCACAATCATCATTATTATGAGAACTTGAACATGTAGATTTCTCATCATCAACATCATCATTCATAAGTTTTAGAACAACTAATTATAATATCATTACAAGTATTATAAATAAAGCGTACCTCTTCTTACTCCATTAAACTTGTGTTGTATGCTTCATGTTCACTTTCCTATTCTTCATCTTGATAGATTTCTTCTAATGAATGCCATATTTTTTGAGTACTTTCACACCATGGAACTTATTTAAATACCTCCATACTCAAAGCATAATAAAAAACATTTAAAATTTTGTAATTAAACGCAATAAACTCATTATCCATGTCATCCCACTCTAATTCATATTTGGGTACTATACATTCTATATTATTTTGGAAAAAAGTATCATATCAATCATAATATTTCATCTATATTTACATTAGACCCTAACATTTTAAAATTTTTAAGAAGAACCTTAATGTTTTATAAGTGTTAAAAAAGAACATTAACATTTAAAACGTTAGGGTTCTTTTTAAACACTTTAGAAACATTAGGGTCTAACAAAACATGTTGAAACATTGTGAACTAACTTGAATATTAGTAAAAAAATTAGGATTAGAATAATATTTTTTCCTATTATTCACAAATATGGTCTTTGAAAGGATGTAAGGACCATTTTCTATGATTTCTCAAAAATTTTCTCGTAGGTTTAAAAGATGATTATTTATTCTAAATTTCCAATCTCGATAATTCTCTCCATTAAACAAAGAGGGTACTTCTAAACTGAGTGCCATCTATCTTTATTTACTAATTCATTAGAATCATACCTATGTAAGACGTACACTCTGATACCAATTGTTAGCCTTGTATGACACTTAGGGGTGAATTAAGGGTTTTAAAATTTTCTTCTAAGTTAAACAACCTAAGTTTATCAATTTTTTCTAAATGAAGAAGCTAAACTCTAATTCTAATTCACCAAATTAAAATAATAATAATAAACAATTGAAAATAAATTCATAAAAGTAAAGAGGTAAAGGTAGTTTGGAGCAATACACAATATGATTTATACTAGTTTAGAGCTATCCACTTAACCTCATTGGGATTTTACACTATAGCAAAACAAATACATGTTAGTGTAACAATCCTTTTTCAAGACCTAAGGATAACCTTTCATTCTCCCTTTTCAAGACTAAGGAATAACCTATCACTTTCTTTTCTAATACTAAGGAATAAACTCACAACACTTTTTTCTTTTATGGATAAAGAATAACCCATTCACAAATTCACTCATAAGTTTTCCTCTTCACAAACTCTTCTCACAAAAACAACTTGTAACATATATTGTTCTTAACTCACCAAGGTATATAAGGGATCACAATACTCATATGGATGAGATACAACATAATACTCATAAATATACACCACTCACACAATCAAACACAAAATTATACCATAAACTCATAAACAACCTCAAAATTACTCAAATCACTTAGATAAATCTTTCACATGTTTTTCATGTCAAACACACCACACACAAAACATATTTATATCTAAATATCAGATTCTAGCCATTGGTTAATGTTCACATAACATTATAATAAATTAAATGATTTTACTATTACAAAATTCAACCATTGGAAGTCTCTACTTTATTTTCACCAAGATTGGTCAACTTATGCCTCAGGGTCGATTAACTAGTTATTGGTCGACTGACCTCACTTAGATTGGGACAGACTTGTTCTTTGGCCCATTTAACTCCATTACAATACAATCTCAATCCAAATCCATTCTTAAACCGATTATATATATATATATATATATTAAAACACATACCAATCAATATATAACATATCTTAACATATTTTGCATACTTACACAAACTTAACACAACCATAGTCATTTAATTTATCAAATTTCTTTTACACATTAATCTTACTAATTTTAATCATCTTAATACATATAACCACATAATCAATTTTCCAATTTATACAACTTCAATTCACTCAAACTGTTGAACCAAGGTGGTTCTAATCATGTGTTTTGATGATGACAAAACATTCTTATTAATAATGTTTAAGTCTTTGATGTTTATAAGATAGGTTGATGTGTAAAGTGTAAGAGCATATATGTAGAGCTTAAGGTAGAAGAACCATCTTGAAGAGTAAGGTAGAAGAGCTCAAGCATTAGATGATCAAGAGATTGGATATCAAGGATCAAGATAAAGCTTAAGTGATGATAGATAAAGTGATGATCAAGCTTGAAGATAAAGAGAAAGAAGATCAAGTTCGTTAGGCTTAGGAAAGGTCTTAAGTTGTAAGTCTTCTTGATCTTAATCAATGCTTGAAAAGGGCTCTCACATTTCCATGATCATTTGCATATAGACATATAAGAGTTGACTTGTGGTTTTAATGATTAACTTGATTAGAATATGTCCTTATTATATTAGGAATTGAATTAGGTAACGTATAGCCTAATCATTGATGTGTTTATGCAACATGAATTGTTTTAATGTGCTTGATGTGTAAGTTAATTGAATTGTTGCTTAAAGCTATTTATATATGTCTGAATTTGTTTGAATATCTTTGTGTTATGAATTTTGGTTGATCTTTGACTTTAGAATTGATTGAAAAGGTTTTAAAGTTGGTTAAAATGAAAAGTTTTCATAATCAAGGAAATTATTATGTTTTGAATTGATTGAAATATTTTGATGATTTAAACAACCTTGAATTATTCTTTAAAACTTTCTTAAAGTGTTGTTTAATGTTAGGAATTTGTTTGGAAAGTTTTAGAGTTGGTTTGGAGTGTTTTTCATACTTTTTTTTATGTATAACGGTGGGTAACAGTTGCATAACGGCACCTTAGATGAGTGCCGTTGTACCCCTGTGTTCCATTGTCTTCAATGGCGGGATGTTCTTACAATAACGACGTCATTGATCAGCCTAGAGGACGCCGTTGAAGGGTCAGACTCTAATGACTAGTTTTGGTTTTTTATATTAACCGACTTTTTAACCTTCAAAACAACTAGTTTTTGTTTCTAATGACTCTAAACCTCTCCCAAGACTATAAATATCATTCCTAAACATTTCTAGCAAGTCTTAGAACCTCTGAAAAATGAATTACAAGATCAATTCTCTTAAATACTTAAATCTTTCTTAAGTTTCTGTACAGTTTTCATTCAATCTTTGTTTTTTTGATTTAAAACCATTTTGAATCCTGTAAAATTTGTGTTTTCTATTAGTTTAGATATAGATGAATCTCAAAAAGCTTTTGTTTGATTTTTTATTCATTATTTCGTTTGTTTTAAGCTTTTAAAGTTCAACATACCAAAACTTTCTCTGTTTTGGTTAAACTTTTCTGAACTTCTGTGTTCTTCAATTTTGAGCTAGTAAAATTGTTTTTATTAATTCAAAATTATCATACACATTTTGTTTAAGTCTCAAGAGTGCATATGATGTTTTACTTTAGTTTTTAAGCACTCAAATCATTTTTTTGAGGTTTAAGAACACAGAACACTTAAAATTATTCAATTTTTGTGCAGCTTCAAAGTTCACTTAAATTTTGAGTTTTAATCAGTTTCTGGGTGTGTAATTTTGAGGTTTTTAGTTTTTTTTAAGGTCCTAGGAGTATGCTAGTATTTTTGTTTCAATTTTTTAGTGATCATATTATTTTTTTGAGATTGATTTTTGCTAGAAACTCAAAACTGTCCAGGTTTGACAATCTTAATTTTGGGCTTGATTTTGATCATTAGATTGATATGGTAAATTTGTGATTGTTGTTGCAATTTGTTGTGGACTGATTGATTAAGGTCGCATTAGGTTTACTACATTTAATTTGCATCACTTGGGTGATTAAATTCATGGGTCTATAGGCTAGAACTTTAAGACGTCATATTTTGACATATTTTGTATCTGAATGTTAAAATTTGAAATTTGTATGCAATAATCACGTTTTTGATTAATAAATTTAATTTTTTATGATCTATTGAAGTGTTAGGAGGCTTTTTATAATTTTGGTTTGTCTCTAGGTTTTTCAGAATTGAATTTCTTGATTGAGCTTTAAAGAAACACCATAGAAGGTGTTATTAGTTACATAATTTGGGGGAATTGATTTGTGTTGACTATTGATTATGGTATAGGCTGCTCTTTACCTTTAAAATAGATTGTATAGGTTGCTCTTCTCCTAGGATAGAGAAGATTTGGATTGAGATAATCCTTGTATAAGAATTGGATTGGATTAGGCATTAATTGTTTATTGACATTCCATATTGCATTTGTTGCCTTTAAGCCCTTATCATGGGTTGGTTTTGATCAAGTTTGTACTATAAAAATTATAAAGTTTGGTTGTATTGGTAAGGCTCCTCTTTACCATAAAAAAAGATTGTTGAAAGGGTTACTTCACCCTCTTTGTAAAAAGCAAGATTGATAGGTTACTCTTGACCTATAACAAGATTGGTATAGGTTCCTCTTGGAATTGAATTAATGTTATTGTTAAGGTTCCTTTTGGCCTTGAATCAAGATTGTTGTATAGGTTCCTCTTGGCTTTAAATCAAGATTGTTTAAAGGTTCCTTTTGGCCTTTAACTAAGATTGTTGTTAGTGAATTTCCAATAAGTAGTTGGAGAGAGGACGTAATTTATCTTTGGGGTAGGCAAACCTCTATAAATCTTGGTGTTCTTTCGCTTCCCTATCTCTTTTATTTTTATTCTCATTGTGTTTGTTTTATTATTACTTGAATTTGATTGATATTGTCATAAGCATAATATTCCATTTGGTCTGAATTTTGGTTTAGAGAATGCATATAATTAAAATTGGTCTAAGATCTTTAAAGTGTTTTAATTCCACAAGAAATGTTTTAAACACCTAATTCACCCCCCTTGGGTGCCATAAGGCTTACAATTGGTATTAGAGCCATAGTCTCACCTTTTCATAATTTGTAACGAAATTGTAAGTAAAGATTAAAAATGACACCTTGCTTTAGTCAAGAGAGTTTGGATATTCATAGGCCACAAATTTTTAATGGTAATTACTTCTTGATGTGGACAATTATAATCAAAATTTTTGTTATGAGCCAAGATTTACATTTGCGGACAATTATTTCAAATGGATCTAATGTGTTTTCAATTGAACAAAAAGTTTTTTCTTTGAATGAAAAGGCTATGCATATCCTATATGATTCATTAGACAGGTTTGTTTTTGATAAAGTATCCATCTGAAAATTTGCTTTTGAGATTTGGTGTAGGTTAGGGCAAATTTATGTAAAAGGCATTGATGAAGAGGAGGTGAAGGAAATGAAGGATGTAGACGAAGCCAAAGATGAGAAAGAGGTTTTAAATGAATGCCTTATAGTTTTTGTGGAAGAAGCTCCATCATCATCAAATGTTCGCAAGGAAAGAAATGAGATACTTTCTAACTCAAATGATGATGAAAATAATGTTGAATATGATGAAATCTCATTTGATGAATTGGTTAAGGTTGCGCAAGCTCTTACAGTAAAAAGGAAGAAGCTTTCTTCCAAGTTTAAGGAATGCAAGAAGTTGTTGAATAATCTTATGATAGAAAATGAGAAATTAAAGAAATATTTGTGATAGGGATGAATTTTATAGTATATCTATATATGTTACAATGCCATTTCATTCCTATTTTGTTATTTAAATGATTAATTTGTGTTCCTTTTACGTTTACACGTAGAATTGGTGTTCCTTTTACGTTTACATTTTATTTTGTTATTTAAATGATTAATTTGGTTAATGGAGCAAAATTAGGAGCTAGAATTGGTGTGGAACCAATTTGAGAAGCTATAACATCATTATATGATGTTCCACACCAAATTTCAAGGGCATATTACTAGCCATGAAAAATTCACAAAGAAAAGGTCAAGACAAGCTCGTTTGAACTCTAGATTTCATACAGGTGATTTGGGGATGCATTAGGAGAACGTTTAGAACTTAGATTATTTTGAAATTTTATTGAGAGCAAGAGCAACATGTGAGGAACCTGTATAAAAAATTTCATGTTAATTGGAGATGTGTAGGGGGCGTTATTACAGAAATGGCTATTAGAGGTCAAAGCTGTCAAATAAAACGGCAACACCTTAAAGTTAAACAACATCAACACATCTCACTCTCTTTTAAGCTCAAAACACAACGTTTTATCGGCTAGCCCATGCAAGGAAGGTGCATGAGTTTTAATTAACAAAAAAACTAGAGAATAATGGAGAAAGATAGGGGTTGGCGGCTGAAATATAAAAGACTAAAAACAAAAGAAGAGAATTGATAAATGGGAGGTGCTCATCCAAGTGTGGGTTGTTTTGTCTTCTTCTGTACATATGGGACCAAGCTTTGCATGAAGAGTGGAGGGACGTCCCTCTTAGTGGAATTCTTGGTAAAAAATTGAGCTTGGAGACCATTCATCCATTGGTGGAGCCAAATTCATGGTTGAGTGGAGAGCTTTCATCCAAGTCAACAATAACGGCTATACTACATCCTTGAATTACTTCTTGCTTTGGTTTTTCAATTTGCTGTTTTAGCTTCTGAATTTGGTGAGTCTGTCGTGGACTACCAAATAATAAATTTACTTAACTAAACTTAACAAAGTATTTAGGGTAAGTCAGGGTCGATCCCATAGAGAGCTAGAGTGAATTGCTATCTCTAATGTTGCTAAAAAGAAAACAAAACCCTTAG
>JAOXYD010095642.1:0-11876 GCA_028565735.1 Pinacopodium congolense | reverse complement strand
TAAAAACAACCTATTATGCAATAAACACATGCAAAACACTTAGAAAAACACATACAAAAACACAATTATCACCTTTCGATCGACGGAACACTTTGTTCATTCAATTGAGTGTGGGTCGGTCGACTGAATATGTTGTTCTGTCCTCTGAGTGTGACTAGGTCGGTTGAATATGGTCAACTGACTATCGGTTGATCGATCTAAAAAATGTTGTGATATAACAAATCTCTTCCTTTATTTTTCCCCTTACTCTCCTCTTTATCTTAGACCTCTCTCTTTAACTACCATCACCTCTCCTCCCAACCTTCTTCAACATCATTCTTCATCCCTTAAGCTACCAAATCATTGTTCTTTCTATTTTTTAAAACTTTTAGAAACCTCCTCCAAATGACTTCTACCTTGAAACTTTCTCTTTTCCCCTCTATCTCTTCTTCGATGTCTCTCTCTTAGCTTTCCCCTTATCAGACAAGCTTCAGGTGATGACAAGGCTGCTCCTGTGCTTTTGGTTGTGTTATTGACTTTAGAAAACAGTATTACTTATGTTCCTTATCCATTCTTAAAGCCCTTATAGGTATTTACTATCATTCTTCTAGATCTATCCTTGTTTTTATCCCTACTCTCCTAGTTTGTCACTATGGTTAGGACTCAAGGTGGTAGTACCTCTATGAGTAAGAGCCCTCAAGCTAGTAGAGATAATGACTACTGAGATGTTGATTCTAATTAGTTCCTAAGACTGTGCCTCTAGGAAACTTTTAGAAAATAGCTTTAGTGCTCCTGCACATTTAAACTTCTTCAAAGAAAATGGTATTGTCTAGCTTTTTGTTGATCAAGCGTGGGAACCTCTTCTCTCTTTTGCAACTGAAATTTGTCCCACAGTTGTAAAACTTTTTCACTGTAACCTTAAAGAAGTTACATAGAATGATGAGTATTTCATTTTATCCAAAGTAGAGAATGTCCATATTCGTCTATATAGAGAAATTATAAACAAAATTATTGGTATTCCCATTCCTCCTACATTTTCCCACTATGACCGTATATTAAATTTTAATTATATCCTCTCAATGGAAAAAAGAGTTCAAACCATTTTTTAGTTTTCGAGTGAGGAAAAACATTTCTGAAAAACCAAAAGATGTGAGTGCTATGAGCGCCATACCAAAATTCCATCATTTGTTTATGAAGTACAACTTTCTTTCCTGTAAGGGTCATTACAATGATCTAGGATATGAGGATTTATGGTTTTTGTCTACTCTAATGCTTGGTGAGAACATACATTTTGGTGAGTTTATCTTGCATAATATGATTCATTTTTACTGAGGTAAGAAACGGGGCCAACACCTTCCTTATCCCTTATTTCCAGGTCTCATCTTCCATAATTTTCATATTCCTCCCATTGAAGATGATTTTGAGTCCTTATCCTTCTTTGTTCAAAATTCCCTTAACTGCATCAGTTTTCAAGTTACCGGAGGTCATATAAACTCGACCTCATCAGAGATAGTGGTCTACTACTTTTTTTCCTCCTCTTGCTGATGATGTAACTACTCCTGCTTTAACTTATCCTACTTCTAAGAACTTTAGTGGTTAAGGAACTTCTGTTGGACCAGCTTCTTCTGCACCTCCTAATACTCACGATGACATTTGGGCTAAGATCACTTACCTTCATCACACGTTTGATCAATTGACGAGTCAGATGGAGGAGCAAAACTCCTTGTCACCGTATTCTTTTTGGACTTCCTCCTGTATCTCCTTCAGATCCTTAGTAGATATTTATTTCTAATGTACTATTCCTACTTTTTATATATGATACCTTTGTCTCTTTATGATATTGTCTCCTTCTTTTGAAAGATTTTGTTATAAACTTTTGTTTAAAATTTTCCTATTTTCCATATGCATATTACTTATTAGTTCATGTTTCAAATTTTTGGATATGTATTATGCTCTTATCCTTTTGGTAATTCCAAAAAGGGTGAGAAGAATGTTATATTATTTATGAGAAGAATGCGATATAATATGTTGTATACAATTATGTTTTATTTAGGGGGAGTATATTTTGTGTATAACTCATATATTAAGGGGTAGTAGTATGATTATCTCCTACTGGTTATAATATGTTTTTTTTAATTTCAAAATATGATGATGAATTTTTATCCTTTGTTTTTGAAATAATTAGGGGGAGTTTATATCTTGTTTTTAATATCACGTGGTTTTGTCATCACAAAAAAGAGGGAGATTGTTGAACCAAAGATGGTCCACATTATTTTGGTAATAAAAAACAAGTTATATTATTAACGATTGTGCTTTTGAGTATGTTGAAAGATAGGTTAGACATAGCTCGAGTTTGATCTTTCGAAGAGTCTTATGGTTGGAAATGGAAAATCGTATGAAGACTTAAGTTTGAAGATGAAGCTTTAGAATAAGTTTATTTTTTGTGTTATTTAATATAAACTTTGTTCATTTTACTTTGGTGTTTTTAAGAGGCTTATAATCATTCATTCATACATACATAATTTAACATATGCATATAGGAGCATAATCAAGAGGTCTATGTGTTATTTAAAAATTTTATCCTCTTAATGATTATCTCAAATGGTTTGGTTTGCCTAAAGTTAAAATATTGATTCCTCGTTTAGTTGGGTTTTTATTTTTGGTATACGTTTTCTATTTTTCTAAACATATAAATTGAAAAAACAGCACAGAAACCCATCAAACAACACATTAACACAACACAGAAACCAAAAAATAGCACAAGCATCGAAAAAAAATATTAAAAAAATACAAAAACACAAAAACTAAAACAAAAAACCAAAAACAACAACTCAACTAAACATGCCTTTAATGTTTAAAAGAAAGGCTTCAAAATTGAGTGGTTTAACATTATGCACTTAAAAGAACATATGTTTTGGTTTTGATATAAGTCAACAGAATGATCTAGGTCAGTTGATTGAATGACTTGAGTCTATCAAATGAACATATGTCGAAGGCCTATCAATCAACTGAACTAGGTATAACGGTTAGTCAAATGTTTTGAATGTTGCAAATAAATTCATGATTGACCAAATTACACAATAGTCAAATCATTTATTTGTTTTTTTTCCTGTTGGACAAAGAATATTAGGACCGTTGTACGATGGATATATGGTTGAATGATGAGTATAAATAAGCTAATTTATAACTTGTGATTTATAGAAATTTTATTTAAGATTACAAGTCCTTATCAAGTTTTTTTATGAGTGTTCTATACAAGTTTTTTTTTCTTCAAGTGGATTTTTTGGTTTTGGTGTGTATTTTGTGAGTTTTTAGTACATTGTGGTGTGCATTCATTCTTCGAGCCTCTTGATTACATCAAGTGAAGTTGAATGAAGTAATTTTCTATTAAGTTACTCTTATGAGTTTTTGAGAGGTTATTCTTGAGCCTAGAAAAAAGAAGTAAGTGAAAAAAGGAGTGAGTGAAAGGTTCTCCTTTAGCTTATGAAAAAAGATTGTAATTAAACAGTATATTAATAGGATTAAAATATAAAGTTTTCATATGTATTTAAATATCACTAGAATATTTTGTTATAGACTAGAATATGCTCACAAAAAAATTCCTGTTCTTAGAATATTCTTTACTATGATAAGATGATTCCTTTGTTGGTGACACTAGAAGTGCTTATATTATTGTCAAAATGTTGATCTAGACGTCTAGAATTTAGTGGTGTAAAAAATTCAGCCAAAGATCAAGGGAAAGAACTCAAAATTAAGAAAAATAGAAAAGCAATGGTTTAGAGAAAGGGTAGCATTGATGTAAGGAAAAGAGATGGAAATGATAATGATAAACCCTTTAAGATGATTCTAGAACTAATTAAGAGTGAGGAGAGGGGTGTGCAATAAGAATAAAGGAAAATAAAGAAGATTAATATAGGGAGATCACAATAAACAATGATGGGGAGGAGGATAAGAAAAAGAACAAAAATTATAGCTTAGGATTGACATAAATCCATTTATATGTGAAGGTCAGAATTTCATGGCATGTTATGTGGACTAAATTGATGCCATGGAATTTTACCATTAATGCTCTTAATTGATGATACAACGATAAACTCTTGAAATATAAAAACACAGTTAAAACGTGTTTTCATTGAACTGCCTAACATTTTTCCTCATATTTTTAAACTCCACAAATTGCCAATAATTTAAGGGAACTTAGAAACAAATTAGTTGTACACCTTTGTTTTCTTAAATATGCTTGAACATAAAACAATATAATTAAAATGAAAGGAAGAACAAAAATCTATAGTTAGGTTTTCTCTTTGCAAGCAGTTCTTCTACGTCTTTTACTAGATGATCCTATTAAGATCTCATAGTGGCTCCAAATTGGTAGTCCCTACTGCCATCTTTTATATAATTAAGTTAAATGTCCATGTCTAACAATTGAAGCATGGGGAAAAATTGTATTGGATTCCTTCACGTGTGACCATAATTGATATTTTCAGTTTTCATCCTTACTGAACTTATACATTTAAGCCTTCATAATTTAGGCTCATTACAAGAGCCAATAGTAAATGAAAAATGTATTATGATGAAAATGTTGAAGACTACCTCCTCATGTTAGGTTTTAAAATAAATTTTTTATGCACATCCATAATGACCCCAGCAGTGGTTGTGACTGGTCTTCCTAATATGATTGTCATAAACTTGTCTTCCTACATATCCAAGACTAGGAAATATATTGAGAAAATGAATTTATTGACTTTTAATAGCATATCTTCTATGATTCTCCTCTAATAAGTGTCAGATTTATTAGCTACTTTGAATAAGACTATAATAGGCTTTGGCTCTTCCAATCTTAACTTCTTAAAGATAGACAAGGGCATTAAGTTAATGCTTGCTCTAAGACCTATCAACACACTATTTATTCCTCAGTTGCTGATGGTGAAGTGAATTATAAAATTCCTTAGATCATTACACTTAAGGGGTAACTTCCCTGAAAAAATTATGGAGCACTCCTTGTTTAACTTAATAGTCTCTTATTCCTTAGGCTTCCTCCTATTTGATTGTATGTCATTTAGGAACTTCGCATAGGAAAGCAGTTGCGGGAGTGGTTCAGCAAATGAGATGTTGATGTGTAATTTCTTTATGTCCTCTATAAAATTTTTGAATTTCTTATCTAAGTAATCACTTTTTAATCTTTAATTATGTGGGATCTTAAGTTTATATGGTTGTATATTAGGATCAACAAATGTCCTAGGCCGCTTCTCCTTATTTGATGAAACTTATTTTTCTTTTTCTTTTTCTTTAAGGCACACCTAACTTTCCTTACTCTTCTCCTTCTCTATTTGTTTCTTCTTCTCTACATTTTTACCTTCTACTTCCTTCCCACTTCTTAAGGTGATATCCTTAACATATTTTTTAGGGTTAGCTTCCATGGTACTTGAGAGCTTATCGGATAACCTCTCATGTAAGATCTGCGTAATTTGTTCAACTTGAGTTTCTAAGTTTCTAATTAAACCCTTAAGTTTTTGCGTTCTATCTTCATTAGATTGAATGTAATTTGTGACCATCTCCTCAGAACTAGGCTTCTCTTATTAAACAAGTGCATTTACTTTAAAGTCAGGTGGTATACCTCATTAGAAATTGACTCGTGATGGCTATTGTTAACTTTTATTATTACTCCACTAGAATGTTTTATAGTTTGCTCTTCTTAGATTATGAGTGTTGGAAATGGAGTTCCCTTATTACCTACTATAATTACCTGTAAATTTCGCTTACATATCACTCAGTTAAAGGAGTCGCCAACTTGATAATCTATGGATGTATAGGAGTAATCTCCAAAGTTATCGCACACTAATTAACCTTGAATTGCACCACCTTCTCCACTTTCTAAAATTTGTAGCTTCTTGATTAAAACCTCTATTTAGAATTCTAGCTATTATGTTATTAATTGCACGAGTTATATAAGTATCTTTGAGTGTGTCTCAAAAAACTATTGGAGTTATTAGTCATCATTTCCTTAATCAACTTATATCCTCAATCATGCAATTTGAACATTAAATTTCCTTTAGTAAGTGCATCTATGGTATTACTACTAAAAAGGATAACCTTAGTATTAAAGATGTCGACTTGTTTCTAAATACTAAACCTATAGCTTGAGAACTTAGCAAAGATTTAGAGCAGCAAGCATCTCTATAAATCTCTCTCAGAACTCTTATAGGATCTGATGCTTCTATTGAATAAAAGATGTTATATTGATTTTCATCTTGGCTATCTTGATCATTGGGAAAAACGAAGTTAGGAATAATTTCATCAACTAATCTCAAGTAGTGATAAAACTAGGTTAAAAAGTAGAAAGTCAAACTCTAGCCTCATCTCTAAGAGAGAAAGGGAACAACCTTAACTTAATAACATCTTATAAGGGTTTAGGAGGGTTTTTAAGACGTTAGAATTAAGACCAAAAGGATAAATCCCGAAAGTGGAAACTATCCATTAGAGACAGGGCCTTCAACGGCACCCTCTAGGGTGAGCAACGACGTCGTTGTTCCAAGAACAGTCTGCCATTAATGGCTTTTGGAGAACGGGGTATAACGACACCTTCTGGGCTTAATAACGGTGTCATTTATTAGATGAAAAAGCCACCATTTTGCCTCCAGAAAATAGGAAATTTATTCAAAACAAACTCTAAAACTTTTCATAAAGGTTCCAAATAATAATTAAGACTTCAAAAAATTTTTAAAGTATATCTTAAGGCTGTATGAATAATCAAAACTCATCATTGAATTCAAAATCATGAAATGATATTTGAAATGAAACAATATGCAACTTTGCATGTATAAATGCAATGCATGATCAAAACTAGGCCCTTAGGTCAATTGAATATTAAGTAAAACTTACAAACATATTTGAAACAACCTATCTAAGGTGTTGAAGTGATAGGGGTCAAATTCATATGATTTTCGTGGTTAATTTGTTGAATTATGACCCTTAATTCAGTGTTTAATTGTTTAATTGATGCCTTATATTGTTTAATTTGCATAATGGAGTTTAATGATGAAGATTGGATCAAAAAAATCAAGAAAATCTCTTGTTTCTGTCCATTAATGGCACCATGAGAGGGTGTCATTGCTGAAGAACATGGGGCCGTTGTAGTGTCTAGGTATCGAGCTATAACGGCATCTTGAGAGGATGCCATTGCAGGGTGTCATTGTACTCCAGAGTCAATAATTTCAGCTCCAAATATTGAGAATTTCAAACCTGGTGTGATATTCATCAATTCCTTTGTTTTCTAGCCTGTGAGGGGGCTTTCCAGAGTCTACATACAGCAAAGAACAACAGATAACACACAGACAATCCAGATAATTCATATTAGATTAGTGAGAGAAGCTCTAATTTCTCTTTTCTTTATCTTCTTTGATAGCCTAAGCTTCTAACACTTAGAATTTGAGTTTCTGATTGTATTTTTTAGTTATGTTTGTTAGAGATTGTAGCTAAGACACATATATGAGTTTCTAAATCATCATAAGGGGTTTTCTAACTCAAATTGTTCATTATATTCTCCTGTTTTTCAGATTAAATCAAAGGCTAAGTTCTTATGTGTATATCCTTGCATATTCTTTGATTTTCTTGCTAGATCGTGTGGATTCAAAACTGTGGTGGTGTCCAGAACAAGCTAAGGAGTTCAAGACTTGTCTCAAAGGATTCTAAACAAGTTTTGTAACTCCTAAGTTATTTATTTTAGCTCATATTTGTAGATCTATTCATATTATGTGTTTTAAGATGCATATCATGTATGTTTTGATTCAAATGTGTGGCTAATCGATTCTGTTGCTATGGAATGATGTTTTGATGTTTTAGAAGAGTTTATATGCCTGTTTATATGTTTATATTTTGCTTATTGAAGATCTGAAAGTATCAATTTTAAGTTGGCCACTTAAGATTAGGATTAATGATAGTTTAAGCATGAGAAATCATCTTAAATTGTTTGAAAAATCAATAAGCAATATAAATCAATCCTTGCATGATCAAACCTGGATTATTTTTGAAAGTTGGAGTTCTGGACTTAATTTTCTAGAACTCACCTTCTTGTAATTCATGCCCATTTACTTGGTTTTAAGGCATAACCAAACTTTAAAGAAGGTTAAATGGAGAAAAGGCAAAGTCTTAACCATAGCTTTGTTTTGATTCCGTGAAGGACTTTAATCAAACATTAAATCTATTTTTATACTCAATTAAATCATCAAACATCAAATCCATAGCTCCTTTAAACATTTGGTAATTTTTCAGAATTTTTAAAAGCAATCAAAAAATTGTTTTCAAAGTGTTTAAGCCAAGTTGTCACCTTTTTAGCCCTTTTTCTAATTTTAATTCAATTTACTTGGATTTTCCTAAATAATTGTGATCCAATCAACCTAGTAGTTTAGTAATCAATTCCCTGTGAGATCGACACTCAGAGCTTAAATTGTACTCTGCTTTATTACTTTTGCGATAGGTATACTTGCCTAAAAAGTACGTTGGTTTCAAAGTAAAAATCATTTCGAACATCCGTCACATTTTAAGTGACCTAACTAACGCAACAGTTATCTAGCCTAGTATCCAGGGCTTTCATGATAAAACGTTCATCTTCACATCAAAAAGCTATATGAAATTTCGAAA
Organism: Pinacopodium congolense; assembly: GCA_028565735.1. Classification (NCBI taxonomy): domain Eukaryota; kingdom Viridiplantae; phylum Streptophyta; class Magnoliopsida; order Malpighiales; family Erythroxylaceae; genus Pinacopodium; species Pinacopodium congolense. The sequence goes on along the minus strand of JAOXYD010095642.1, from coordinate 3,257 downwards.
AGCTAAGAAGAAGCATCTTAGCTAAGTAACTGCAGTCATTCATGACAAGGTGTTTGTCCTCGAATAAAAAGACTAAGGCTTTGTTTAGTTGAGTTTCTATTTTTGGTTTTCATTTCCTATTTTTCTAAACACATAAATAAAAAAATAGTATAGAAACCCATAAAAACATCACACTAATACAACATCAAAACAAAAAAAAAGCATAGAAATCGAAAAAATACATAAAAACTAATATAAAAACACAAAAAATAACCAAAACCCACAACCAACAACTCAACTAAACATACCCTAAGTTAACTCCTAAATGTTGCTCAAAAAAACAATTTGTGTTATTTTTTAATTGTTTTTATAGATTTTGATTATCCTTGACTAGTTTGTGTGATAATCTATGCAAAATGGATTGGATCTTGATGTTATGCATATTGGTTTAATTTTTCATTAATTGTGTGCTTCAATTGCAATTACCTTGCTTTTTATCATGATGGAGTTGAAATTTATAAATTAGATTAAAACCATCAATTGATTTCTATTTTGCTCAAGCATCAATTGAATTCTATTTTGCTCAATTAACTTTTGACTTCTGATTGGATTTATTTGCATCAAATGTTTAAGGACAAGCAATAGTTCAAGTACAAAGGACTTTGAAAGGGATGAATTATGTTATGTTCTAGTTATGATTTCATACGGATTTAATCCTAGTTTTGATGAAAAGTGCTTAATTTATGTTTATTTATGTTGAATGTAAGTTGGATGTTATAACACATATTCTAAATTAGAAATCCAAGTTTTGGGAGGAAGTAGAGCAAAATTAGATCAAGGAGCTACTAATAGAGACCTCAACGGGGGTCTCTATAAAAACTAAACAATGTCATTAAGGTCAAGCACACCTACTTTTAAGGTCTATTTGTAAAGACATAAACGTTGGTTAAATCCAACAGTTGTTTAGGTCTTGTAACCACAGTTTAGCGTACTATGAATAAACATATAAGGATAAAGAGGTATTTTCTCCATCCTTTGGTTAACCCTTATTGGCAATGGTATATAAAGCATCCAAAAGAGCAGAGAAGCAGAAAACAAGCATTCCATAAAATTCTTTACGCTTTTCCTCTTGAAATCATTGATTTTCTTAGGTTTTTCTATGGGTTGTCATATGGGTTTCTAATTCTTCTCTTTAGTTTAGTTGTTTTAGGTATTATTGCACTTTATTTACTATTGTTGGATCATTTTATTGATGTATTTTTGTATTTCCGTTGTACAATATAATTAGATTGAATATATGATGGGTTTTTAGCTTCAATCTCTTGAATATTATATGGATTTTTTATTATATATTAATATATAGTTTTCTTCACAAATTCTAGCCTTCATATTAGTTGTTTAATTATGATTTATAAATTTTTTCATTTGAGCTTGTGTGGCTTATTTCCTAAGGATTTGAAGGTATTAAAGGGATGATGGGTGTATTTATGAGAATGGAGCTAGGCTTTTATTAAATTGGTGTTTTTAGGCTTAGGTTGGATTGGAATTTTTTTTAATGTCAATAATTAGGGGTTATTTTCTAGACTCGATCACCCTTTTCATAATTCCTAATCCGATTGCTAAGATTAAGCTCTTGATATATAATAGTCTTTAGCAATTTTTATAAGTAATGATAGACTATTTGGTTTTGTAGGCAAACTTAACCAGTTAGTCTAAGGATGCAATTTTTTAGGTTACACCTTCCAAGCTTGTATAATGGAGACCTAAATTAATCATTCCTTATTACTTAACCCTTCTACATTATTAAAATTAGAGAGTATATTCAAAGTTATAGTAGAGTTAAAGGTACTTCTATAGCTTATTAGATTTACCTATTTTAGAGGAACTTAAGGTTCAAGAGAGTTTTGGATCCATAGGCTAACATCTTAGTTAGAGCACCCTCTGTTTAGATTTTAGGATCGATGATTTTCTCGTAATCTTGATGATACCTTCTACTCATTTCTTTGATATTGTTATTAGTGTTATCATATTTGGCATTGTTGTTTATCTCTTTAACGTTTGTTGCTTACATCTTAGCTTATTTTGCTCTCATTGCATCAAGAGTTTTTGTTTTTATTTTTTCTATAACATTTGAAATAACAATTAAATTCTAGCCTCTTGTGGTTCAACCCTAGCTTGACATACTACAAAGTGAGGTTCCATTAGGTTTATTATTTGATAGTTTACAACAAGCTACCATAAGATCAAAGATTAAAAAAAATTACATATGGTATATATTATTTTTTTATTGTAATCTTATCTTAAACTTTTTCCAAGTATTTATCAAGCTCAAAGCATGCAAATATTTATATTTGCAAATAAGTTGCATAATTAAGAGGTTTTATGTGGGAAAGGTTTTAAGTATTCAAAATGGCACCAAAATTGAGAAAAACAATGAATTTCAATGACAGGGGAAAAGTGCACGATTTAGAACTGTTGAATTGAGCTATTGCATCCGTACATCTACATTCCTGCGGCAAAATTAGATGTTGCAGTGAAAAATATGCTAAAAAAACAACCTTACTGGCCTAAAATGACACAAAATTTGAGAAAACATAAAAAATCAGTTGACAGGGGCAAAAATGCATGATTTAACATTGTCGAACGGTGTCATTTCTTCTTTTACACTCAAAATTTTATCAAATTAATTTAAAGTGTGTTTGTTTAATTTTGTGAATATGAAGTATTTGAAAATATTAGGATATCCTTTGAAGTTATTCACATGTGTTAGATGTGGAGTGTATAAAAATTAGTTGCTGCAAGGATTGGTCAACCAGTCGACAGTTGTTTGTTTGTGTTAGAACGTGTGAAGTATGTGAAAAACTAGTTGCTGTAAGCACTAGTTAACTAATTACTTTGATAGTGGTTAGGCCATGCACTATTTTTGCAGGGGCTAACCAACTAATAAGTTAGACTGGTAAACCAATGTGTTTGAGTAATAGATTAATAACCCATCAAATTTAGTTTAAATGACTAATTACAATAATAAAATATGTATTTAATGGTTTTTAATGAATTCTGATGGTAATAAATATCCAATATGATGATTTTCACTTGTAAATAGGTGTTTCGAGTGCGTGTTATGCATTCAGTTGTGTGAAATTGATTTATGAGTGAATTGAAAAGTGTTGAACCAAGGGAGGTCCCAATCTTTGTTTTGACGATAACAAAACATGCTTAATCACTAATGGTTTGAGTTTATGATGTTAATCTTAAAGTTAGGTATGTTTCAAGAAGAA
>JAOXYD010095621.1:0-11877 GCA_028565735.1 Pinacopodium congolense | reverse complement strand
TTGCCGAATGTTGGTCTCGAATTAAATTGTTAAATTGTGCATGAAAGATAGATTAATTTGAGCTAATTTTATATGTGGCCAACTGCAATCAATTGTAATCTTAAGCGAAGCATTTTACAAGTGTATTTTTTAGAGAGGTTGAAAAGAACAGAGCTGTTGAAATTATGAAAATTATCCTTGACTTTAAAAAAGGATTATTATTACTAACTTGTATTCATGATCTTAATAGTGCAATTCTCAAAAAATAATTGGTATTAGACTAGGAGAAAGAGGTTATATCTGAACCATTATAATTTGATTTGTGTTTTTTCTTTACCTCACATTTTTGCTTTCAAGCATTAATTTATAAATTGTTCTTATAATTTTTAATATTATTTATTCAATTTTTTAATTAGCTTTCACATATGTGTTGAAAAAACTTGGTGAATTTAGGACTATAAACTTAGAAATTTTAAGGCCCTTAATTCACCTTCCTTCTCTTAGATGCTAAATAAGGCCAACAAGTAAGACTATCTTTGTTAAGAAAAAGATTCTAAAAGATGAACAAATACCTCTACCATCCTTTGAAATGTTGCATCAACTTATAAATCCCAATCTAGGAGACACCATTATACATTCATTTATATATTAAGACCAAAATTTTGGAAGGAAATGCATTTTAATAAGAACATACATAATTTCTATAGGAATGAAAAATTGTAAAATGAAGCATTTAAACCCTTTGAAAAGAAAAATGGTTTAACGCATTATAATATCCTCTTATGTTAATGCACAAAAATCTAGAAAAATATCTCATTCATATCTTAGGTCTCATTAATGGAGGACATATAATGACATAAGATTTAGAAATGTATCACATCTATTTAAACAAAATACTTATGATAAGTCACAAGAACATACACCTAAGCCTAATCACCATATGATAATTTATAATGAATCAAAACCTATATTTAAAAGTTATGTTACCATATTTTGATATTACTATAGATATTACGGACATGTGGAAAGGTATTGTGATAATAAGTTAGGTAGTTAGAATGTTTTGCCAAGAGGATTGAATAGTAGGAACATTGCTAACTCCTAACGACTCAAATTATTATAGGTAAAAAAAAAAGTTGATTTTTGTTTTATAGGTCAGTGGACTTCAACGCTATCTCCTAGATTGGAACGATTATCACCAAGACACATTGGTAAACCATGCAAGGAAAGAAATAAAATGATGAATTGGTGATAGACAAAAACAAGGGTACATCTCCCCAATGCTATATTGGATGTTTTTGGTATATAAAATGAAATTGAATAATTCTTGATATTTTGAATCCCATTTAATATGATTTAAATAATTTTGAGTCATGGAATCTAATTTGAATTGAAAATAATGTTATGAACATTAATCTTACATGACTAGATGTTACATGATTAGGATAAAATTGGAAATCATGTAACAGTGTAATTTTTATAAAGAAAGACTTTAGATGCCTTGTATAAGGGAACATGTAGAAGTATTGCGGCATATTTCGATGTTAGATGTTGATGATTTTATAACTTGAATGCTAAAGTTTGAGTTATATTTGTGATATTTAGATCTTCCTTATAATCATAACTCCTTTTAATGCTTATACATTTGCATATATAATTTGGTTAAAAAGGAGAAGAAATCGTTGCTTTTATTAAGGGGGAGCTTTGATATTGATATTTTTAATGATTTTGTATTTATAAAAAGTGGAATAATTTACCAAAATTGTTAACTTAAAGGAGAGGTTTGATAATTTTAATAAACCTTGAATTTTTATTATTTTAAATATTTTTAATGGATTTATCTTATGTTGTTTTTAGATTTATTGAAAGGGTTGAAAAGTTTGATAATGCATTTAGATTTTGGTACTAGATATCATTTGTATCTTTGAATGTGTATACAATATTTGAACCATTTTATAGTGATGACTTCCCCTTACATTCCCTAAATTATGATTATATCTTGAACTATGGCATTTGAATTTGAATGATTCATGTTTGATGCTTATGGATTTGCATATGACCTTTAAATTTGGATGAATCATTTAAGGTACTTATAAATTTACACATTTATACTATTTATTATATTGATAAAAAAGGGAGAAAATGTAGTCTTAAATTGCTTTTAAAGGACAATCAATATGTCTAAAGACCTTCTATCTATAAAAAGGAGAATTTTTGAAAGTACTGTAGAAATTTTTTGATGGGCTGATTTTGATATTACCAAAAAAACTGAAAAATTTGATAATGGATTAGCTCATATAATAGGGATGCATAAGGGGAGCCTAAACACTTAAGTTTAGAAATTAAATTTAACCTTTAAATTATTTAAGAGTAATATTTTAAATTGTTTATGATGAAGAGCTTTAACAATTTTGATAAATTTTGAGTTTTGATATTCTTGATAGATCCTATCATGCAATATATTGCTTTTCAGATAGGGAAAATAATATGTGATATTAAGTGTCTTATAAAAGGGGGAGTTATATATTAATGATGTTTTTCATTATAAATTATGGTTTTGATGCATAATTTGTGTTTATGACCCCTTTCATGTTTCCTACTCCTTCATATGTGAGTTTGAATTTTTTAAAAGTGATGATGCATGAATTTAGGGGGAGTTGCTAAAATTTGGTGTATTTGAATTTGAAATTGCTTGCTTTTAGAATATTATTAATTTAAAGGGAGCTTTTTAAATATTTTAATGTGTTTTATATTTCAAAATGAGTTTTAGATATGTGATAATAAGTAATAAGTTGTTGGTGATATTATTGAATTTTGAAAGAAGTATTGAATATCGATGATGATGAAGAAGTTTCAGTATATAAGTCATGATATTTTAATGATATATGGCATTTTGTTTTGAACTTGAACGTAGTTGCCTTACTATTTTTAGTGTTACAAAAAGGAAAGCTGATAGGGCTTAAAACATGCATATTTTAGACATGATTTAATGCTTGTTAAGGGAAGGTTTGGATGCAATTTCATGTGATTTTCATGTAATTCTAGTTAATATCATTGAATGAGATATTAGACATATGATTTTCATGTTTTATCACTTCTCATAGGATTTTGGAGAACAATTTGGAATACTTTTGGGATTACAACTAGTGTGGAGTTAATTTGGCATTCACGAACATCATATGAGGAAGCTTCACACCAAATTGTAAGGCCATATGATAAGCCATGAAGGATGTATCAAGCGAAAAACATGAGAAGCTTAAATAAGCACTAGTTTTGGTACAGGTGAATTTGATGAGATATTAGGTGCACTTATAGAACTCATATTGTTATGAAATTTTATGGGGATTAAGAACATCATGTGAGGACCTACATATCAAATTTCATGGTTAAAGGACAACTAGAGAGGAAGTTATGGCAAAAATTCCAAAGGAAAGCAGAAGTTCAAAAATCCAGCAAGAGGCCACTAGTTAGGCCAAACCATGGCTATTGGGTAAGGAATCCCATGAGTTGTCCCACGGGTTAGCCAAATTATGGCCCAAACCATGGGAATTCATAGAAATAATGCCCCTTGACTTACTTTTTGGTTGTTTTACAACTTTTAAGCCTTATTAAAGAAGGAGGCAATTACCACTCCAAAATAGACTAGGCTCTTCCCAAAAGTTTTCATTCAATTTAATGGAGAAGAACGAATCTAAAAATATTGAATCGAAGATTAAGGATTGGATTTCATATATCAAGCATCAAGGATTCAAGGATTTAAGAAAACTTAACCATGAGATTTCTTAATTCCTTCTTTCTTGTGTTTGATTGTATGATTATTTCAATGTGTGAGAACTAATTTTCTCTTAAGATATAGGTTTTTACAAACTCTAGAATGTAGTGTTTATTGTTATTCTTGGATTAACTCTTGAGTTCCAGATTTTAAATTAGATATGTTAATGGATGCTTATGAACTTTGAATTCAATTATTATGCGAACATAAACTTTGCTCTTAAAGCCTTGATTTGTGTATTATTAGATTAAGAGATCAATTATATGCATTAGATCATTCCATTTACAAAGTATCTTACATTGAGACTTAGAGATAGGCTTACATAAGATAAACGAGCTAGGTGTTAAGCTTAACCAAAACAATAGATTCCATATAACCAAGTAATGCATTCAATCTTTAAATTGGGATAGAGAGGTCTTTCACATAGTTTATTATATTGAATAGGGTTGCATAACTCGAGAGATGATGCAATTTACATTAGGGAGTCTATGATTTAATAAACTAAGGAATTTGAGTTAATACAAGAATGCAGTGAATACACATGCATCCTAGAAGGTGTAATTACATGAATCCTAACTTTATCTTTAATTTTTAATCTTTGCAAGTGTCTTAGGCATTTCTTTTAATTGTTATTTATTCTATTTTTTGTCAATCAATCAATCTATCATTTTGATATGTTAGCTAATTTAGATAAGAATTCATTGACAATAGCAATCCTTGTGGATCGACCCTGGATTCACTAAACCATATTACATTAGCAATAGGTACACTTACCTTCTTTGTGAGTTATGATTTAGTAAATGTGTTTCTTAGTTAATTTTTATTTAAAACTTATGTAGAACACAACTACCATCATGTTTTTGGCACTGTTGCCAGGAACTACATCATTATTGGTGTTTTCTACTCTTTGTTAAACTAGCTATTTTTTCTCTTCTTCTCTTGATTTTCTTTTTATGATTAATTATGATAATAAAAAAATTGTTATTAATCTTATGTGCTAGGTTCTAAGGTATAGGCAGTCAATGTAATGACTTGGCAAAATAATCAAAGACGAGACTACTTGTGGTAAGAGGATGAAGAAGCTTCGGTCAATAAGTAGTGGATAAATAGAATGGTTTACGATAACTAGTTGAGCAACACCTACAATCCATCATGGGTCTAACTTATTTTGAATAGTTTCCATAAGACTATTGTCAAAAGCAAGAAGAAGAATCGAGGCTAAAAGAGTTATTAATGATGGGCATGTTTACATCAGAAGTTCGATTCAAAGGCATAAAGACTTCCATCCATAACTTGACAGAATAAGGTAAGTGGCTTGTTTAATAAGAAGAAGAATCAAGATTGAGAGAGCTATTAGTCAAGTTTATATCTACAACTGAAGCTCAACTTGAGGGTATAAAGACTTTCCTACATAACTTGGCAAGACAAGAAGGATAACTATTTAAACTAATTATAAAACAAGAGCAAGAATTTGTGCCTATCATTACTGAAGTGGAGCCAATGGAGCAAGATAAGGATGACCTTACAAAAAGTAAGGGGAGTTAACTGTCAAGGTGGATGAGAAATCAGAAAGTGTTATTGATGTTACAATTTTTATGAAGGAAAAATAGGTACCATTGTGCTTTGATTTTATTGATATAACGATTTCTGACTGCAGGTAGAAGATGGGATATTAAGACCCATTTCTTAGGTATCTAACATAGTTTAAAGAAGGTGAAGAGAGATATCAAAGGGCAATTGTTGAAAATCAAGTATTCTTTGTGAGCCATCTAATTTTTTAGGATACTGACCAAAGGTATGGGTTAAGAAAGAGAAAAATTATTCTCTAGCATCAAGGTCCAGCTAAAAGACTTTAAAGAAGCACTTGTTGGAAGCCAACCCAATGTTTATCCAATCTATTTTGATTGTTGGCTTAGGTGTTTAATGTGGAGAATGTATTCTTGGTCATATAATTGAGATCTTCCATCCACCTTTATGTCACATATCAATTTATATTGCTATGGCATATAGATCTTCTCTTGTTCATCGACTCCCACTTCACCTAAGCTTTGATTTTGATGACTATTTATATGGCTATAACTTTAAATGAGATTGGTACTTGATTCTTATGTGTTCATGATCATTGTTTTTACTAGACTAGCTTGTAACAGTATAGGTCAGTTAAAAATTGTGCTGCCGGCTAGGCATGATAAAACGAATCCAACTAATTTTAGATCAGATTCAAAATATCGGCCCAAAAAAGGAACTTCTACACAATTTCTTAAAATTCAAACCATCAGTCAACTAATGTTTTTATTTCTGTCATCAATCGAACGATCTTTAGGTATGGTCAATCGATGATGCATTTAAAATTAGGCAAACACCTCTTTTCTCCATTTTCTTCTTTTTCTCTCCTCCTTATCTCTCAGTCGACTCTAACGTTTTGCCACAAATCTAATTTTTTTCTCTAAAAACTCATAAATTTGAGTATAATCCTTCACCCACTACTTCCATCTAACTTCAATAATTTAAAAATACCTCCTAAAATACTAATCAATCACAAAACATCAAATTTTACAAATTTGATTTTAAAATCATTTCCAACATTATTTCAAGTTCCAAGCCAGATTTTGGTCAATGGTAGGAGCCGTAGCATTATCTTAATGTTTATATCCATTTCCATCAACTAATTTCAAGAATTTGAGTAGATATTGGTAAATTTCTTAACCCCAAGATTTGGGATTTTTCATTTTTGTTAACTTTTCATTCATTTAGTCATTAATTAGTGTTTAATTCATCAAATTTAAGTACTGTAGAAGTTGAATTTGATATGAATACATATAGATTGAATCAATTTTGAAATTAGGTATAATTAGGGTTTCAGAATTGGAAATTTTCAATTTTAGGTAAAATTGTGTTAAGTTTTATAAAATTGAATGTATATTCATGTAATTAAATATATGAATGAGGTACTAGAATCATCAATTTCATTTAATTAGGTAAATTTTGAATTTCCCCATTTTTAGTAATATAGAAATTGGAAAATTTTCAATTTTAGGTAAATTGTATTAAGTTTTATGAAATTGAATGTATATTCATGTAATTACAGGTATGAATGAGTTAACTGAATCATCAATTTTACTTGATTTGGTATAATTTCAATTTTTCCCAATTTTAGGAATATAGAAATTAGGAAATTTTCAATTTTAGGTAAAATTGCATTAAGTTTTACTAAATTGAATGTATATTCATGTAATTACATATATGAATTAGTTAAATGAATCAACAATTTAATTTGATTTGGTAGAATTTCAATTTTCACCAATTATAAGAATATAGAAATTGGAAAATTTTCAATTTTAGGTAAATTTGTATTAAATTTTATGAAATTGACTGTATATTCATGTAATTGGATGTATGAATGAGCTAATTGAGACTTTAGTTTCACTTGATTTAGTAGAATTTCAATTTTTTCCAATTTTAGGAATATAGAAATTAGGGATTTTTAATTTTAGGTAAAATTGTGTTATATTTTATTAGATTGAATGTATATTTATGTAATTACATGTATAGATAGGCTAATTGAATCATCAATTTCATTTGATTTGGTATAATTCCATTTTCTTCAATTTTAGTTATAATTATAAAATTGGAATTTTTTAATAATAGGTGAATTGTGTTATGTTTCATGAAATTGAATGTATATTCATATAATTACATTTATGAATAAGCTAATTAAATCATTAATTTCATTTTATTTGATAGGATTTTAATTTTTTCTATTAGGTGAAATTGTGAAATTGAGAATTTTTAATTTTAGGTGAATTGTGTTATTTTTATATTCATGTAATTAAAAGCATGAATAAGTTAATTAAATAATCAATTACATTTGATTTAATTGAATTTCAATTTTCCCTAATTTAGGTGAAATTGTGAATTCGATAATTTTTAATTTTAGATACAGTTAGTTTATTTTATTTAATGTCTTAATCAATTTTGTTGATTTTGACAGGCAAATAGAGGGTAGTTCGACATCAAACACTATTGGTAATACTCCAACCCCTTTTGGGAGATTCAACGATTTGGCATAGGCTCATGGTACACCGGCTGCTAGTTCTGGTTTGAGAAACCAGATTATATACAATTATTGTGGCAATACTTTAGAAGGTCAAGGGATTACAGGATTAAAGAGGCATTTGGCTAGAATAAAGAGTGACGTAGAACCTTGTAAGAAGGTTCCTTATGATGTCAAGTGACAAATGAAGATTTTAATAGAGGAGTATCGAACAAAGAAAGATGATTCAGCTAGAGTAAGTTCCAATATTGGCAGTATGAGTTCATTTTTCTGAGGTAGTGTAGCTGATGTTGGTAGATCTAATGTTGGAGGATTTTCTATCTCTTCTACCCAATAGAAAGGATGTGGTTCAAGTAGCGATGATATTAGATAAAAAATAAAGAGGTCATTTGCTGATTTTTTTGCTCCAAGAACAACTCCAAGAGCTCAACCTTTTATTCATGTTATCATGCAAACAAAGAAAATAAGTGATCAAGTAGATATGGCTATAATTAGATGGGGGTATGATGCAAGTCTATCATTCAATGTTGCTCAATCACATTATTATTACCATATGGTGGGTGTCATTGCCTCTTATGGTCTGGGATATAAGGCTCATTTGATGCATAATTATATAGGTAAACTTCTTTCCAAGTCTATTACTAAGATAAGAAACTACTTGGAAGAGAAAAGGATGACTTCTTTATGAGTGTTCTATCATATGTGAAGATTGAACTAGTCAAAATCAAGAGACTTACACCAATTTTTTGGTTTATTTTGCCAAAGGAACCATGTTTTTTAAGTCAGTTGATGTATCTAGCATGATTAGGAATGTTGATTATCTATTTCATCTTTTTGATGAAGTTATTAATGAAGTTGGGCTTGAGAACATTATTCAGTGCGTCACTGACAATGTTGCAACTTGTAAATCAACTAGTAGGAGGCTACAAAGTGATTATAACTCTTTTTATTTGACTCATGTGCTGCTCACTATATTGACTTGATGTTAGAAGATTTCAGAGATATTGGACAATTTCCTGTGATGGTGGAGACTATACAAAAGGTAAAAAAAGGTAACAATATTTATTTATAATTATATTTAGGCGTTAAACTTTATAAGGAGGGAGTTTACAATTAGGAGGAACTTATGTCGCCTTACGGTTACCAAATTTGCCACCAATTTTCTAACACTACAGAGTTTCACGGTAATAAAGAAAGAGTTGCAATAGTTTACTATGGCTAGGTGGATAGCTTCTTAGCATGCCAAGTCCAATGCTGGATTAGAGGTTGTGTCCATTATTATCGAGGACATGAAGTTTTAGTCTAGTTGTTAGTTTGTGGTTAGAGCTTATGAGCCTTTAATTAGGGTCCTTAGTATATAATGATGAAAAGTTGATGATGGGATATTTTTATAATGCCATGAAGAGGAAAAAGGAAGTTATAAAGGCCAATTTGAAGAACCGACTTACATTGTACATCTCTTTCCTATCTATCATTCATAAAATTTGGGAAAAGCATTTATACACTCCTTTACTTACTACTAAGGCATTCTTCAATCTAGATTTCTACTTCTCATATGATTATAAGAAGAGAGTTGAAGTTAACAGGGAGATGCTAAAGACCATTACCACTATTATTGCCTATGAGATGATACAAGACCTCCTCAACTTACGAATAATGGCATATAAGGAGATTATTGGTAATTTTGGGATAACTTTAGCAGTACCGTAAAGACAGAAGCTTAATCTAAGTATATATTTCTTTATTTTTGTTTCTTATTTACAGTTAATCATTACTTCATTTTGTTTATAAGATACTTTTTTGTCTTACAATTGTTTGGTGGGATCATTTTGGTTGTGATGTTCTAGAATTACAAAGGTTTACAATTCATATTTTGAGTTGGAGTGTAAATGCAACTGGATGTAAAAGGAATTGGAGCATGTTTAAGTTTATTCACTCCAAGAAGAAGAATATATTGGAGAATAAAAGGTTGAATGATTTAATTTTTGTTACATATAATCTAAAGCTTCAAGAGATGGTTTATTATTATTATTATTATTATATTCAATATTAATTAGAGAATCTCGTTAGTAATTTGATTTCATTTGTTTACTTGGATTATAAGTAGAATAATTAATGATGATAATCTTATTTCTTTGGTTCATATTGATACTTTGGCTGATTAGGTATCTATGGGGCCAAGTCTTCTAAATGAGAGTGATTTGTAGGGAGATGTTGATGCTTGTTGTGAGGATGTTAAAATATCATTTACTAGGATGGCATTGGATGAGGGTAGAGATCAGTTTCCTCTTCCTCATGAGGATTTTATAGTTGATGATGGGTGGATCCAGCTTGATTTTTACACTCAGCTGCCTGAACAATGAAGATTCATATATTTTCAAGTCATTCTCCTATTTTATGGTGTTTGATGCTTATGTTAAATTTTATATGCTAACTATTAATTTTTTTTTAGGCTTCAATTCTTCTTTATAGAGTCCTTGTGTTGAATATTGATGATAGTTGTAGCATTTTTTATCTTATGTATTATTTATTGTATGATATTTAGATACAATTGATTATGTTTCATGATTGGAAGTTATTATTTGATGATGCTATGATTTATTGATATTCAATAATGTGTATCTATGTTTCTATTATTTTTGTTATATTAATTCAGATTAATATTTATTTGAAAATAGATAAAAATTAGTATTAATATGAATGAGGAACATTGTTATTTGTCGTAAATTGTTATTATTTTATAATATTTTGATATATTGATAATAAGTTAGGATAATTTGATGATTGTTATTTTATATATATTAATTCATGTTTTAATTTATTTCAGAAATTTGTGAAAATTGATATTAATAGGTATAAATATTATATGAAAATTGTATTATATTTATTGTATTAATTGAATGTTTGAAACATGTTGAAAATATGTTTATATGAGATTCATAATATATACAGGAACTATTTTATAGATTTTATAAAATCCAGTGACTATTTTATAATTTTTAAAAGTTGATTGGTAGAAATACAGTATAATTTCATAGCAAAAACTGTTATTGATATGGTATTCATTTTTAAAACATTGCTTATGACCATTGATGTATTACTTAAGTTAATTGCAATTTTTAAACACTCAATGGCAATTTTTTAAAAACATATGTTGAAGATAAGTGTGGTTTAGAGTGTTTAAGGTATTCCAATAGATGCATATATGCTTGGATTGATTATGAATAGCATGTGCTGCTTTTTTTATTATTGATATCTCTACAAATGCCTTAAAGTAGGTTACATGAAAATTCCATTTCATGATGCACCTTCCTATATATCCCATTATGCTTAATTGTTAGTTAAAAATGCAATTCTTACATCTTACACTAAAAGGCTGATGATTTTGAATGATTCATAAGCTTTGGACATGAGAACTTTCTAAATACATTACATGATATGATGCTTTGCCTACAATTACTTATTCAATTATCATTGTAATGTTCATTAATGGATGTCATGGCTTATAAATTTAGTTTGGGCATGGGTATGATTATTTACACTTGCTTAAGGGCTATTTGTAGAAATGAAGAGAATAACCAAGAAGACGACCCATCGATGATGCTCGACAGGTATGCACATGGACTTAAATGTCATAGCTAATTTTAATTACCTTTTATTTTATTTCTTTCCTTTAAATTTAATTTTTATTTTCATATCATTTGCCATGTTTTAAGCATTTTCTTTTGTAGGAAGACACTTTTTGTTTGCTTTCTTTTCTGTTTTGTTTTTAATCTTACCTTGATCTAATCTTTTGGAAAAGCTGACGTTTTTAGTTTTGCTCTTCAAGTTTCAGTCACAAGCTTCAAATCATACTCCTTCAAACATATGGGTGAATCTCCAAAAATATATTAGTTATGCCTAAATTTGAATTTCAACACTTACGGTGCGTTTGGTTTGTAGAATGGAATAGATAAGGAATGGAATAATTATTCTTTATGAATGGAATAGATGAAGAATAGAATGGAATAGGTATTACTTTGTTTGGTTTACTACTTAAGAATTTCTATGCCAGTGTTTGGTTTAAAAATAT
>JAOXYD010095610.1:0-11877 GCA_028565735.1 Pinacopodium congolense | reverse complement strand
TGCGCCTCTCCTCAGCTAGCCGGTCCATGCGCGACCCAAGCCCGAGATCCAGCAGACACGCGTGACCCAGCGCCCACGATCCGCTCCAGCCCACTCGATCCAGGTCCTAGAAACCACAGACCAGCGTTCATCCATGTGTGACCCGAGCCTAGCGCCCACCAAGCCAGACTCGCGAGCCGCCTACACGTCAGTCCGTTCTCCTTCCGCTGGACCAGCCCGTCTTGCAGCACCAGACCCATGCACGTCAAGCCCGTCTCCTCCCTCAGTCAGCCCTCTTCTCTTATCTAGCCCACGCCCTGTAGCTTCCAGGCCTCCTCCATACAAGCCTGACTCCACCAGACCAGTCCTCCTTTAGCAGCAGGCCAAGCTCCTCCTAGCAGGCCCGTCTCCAAGCAGTTTCCAGTCCTCCTTCAGCAGCAGGCCGAGCTCCTCCTAGCAGGCCCGTCTCTAAGCAGCTTCCAGACTCCAACAGCAGGCCTCCCTCCTATGGTCCACTCCCAAGCAGCAGCAATCCATATCCAAAAAACACAAAAAATAACCCTAGCTGCAGGAAATAAAAGGAGAGATAGGCGGACAGCGGGAGGGAATTAATTCGAAGACAGAAATTAAGCAGACCAGAGGAGGAGGCGTCGGACAGTGGAAACAAGGAGGAGTAGTGGCACACAACAAGGAGAAGGCAGTGTAGAAATAGACAGAAACAAAGGAAGAGAGCAGCAATTTTTGGAGCAAAATTTAATCAAGCCAAACACATCAAAAGCTTCAAGAGTTCATCAAGTTTATTTTTTTATTTTATTTTATTTTCAGATTTATTTTTATTTCATATTTATTTTATTTTTGATTTTATTTTATTTTGTTTTGATTTTTATGAATATGAACTTGATGGAATTTATTTTCATTAGTATGTGTGGCTAACATATTTTTAGGATTTGTTGTTTGAATTATTTGGGACCATTTGGTGATTAATTTAATTTTTAGAAATATTTGTGTTGTTTATTGTGTGTAAACCCTACAAAAAATTGAGAAAGTGAGTTGGATAATTTGTGTTAAGTGTACAACAAGAGTTGGAATTTAATAAATCTGTAGACAACAAGTTATTAATTTATTAGGAAGAGATTTCGATAAATTAATATACTGCCTATAGAATAGCTTCAAATCTAGTTAAAGGTTTAGGAAAGGCTTTGCATGTCGAGAGATCCCAAAGTTAATGCTAAATTTATTTAGCTAGTGACATTTAGTTGCACCTTGAGAGAGGGTAGATAAAATATTAGGAAATCTTGGGCCACTATAAATTAGATTAATTAACCAAAGGGAAACAAATAAGGATAACAACAAATCCTATACTTAAATATTGTTGATTTTTCTCCGAATTTTCTGTTTGTTGTGTTTGCGATTGGTTGTGTTGCTCGCTCTTACTCCGAAATCTGTCTGTGTCTGTCTCATTTATTTGTTTTTTATTTATTTTATTTGCTTAAATCGATTTCTTGAACAAAGTGTAAACTGAATTAATAGGGTGTCTAGATATCAATCCTCGTGGGATCGATACCGTTCTTTACTACAAGTACGACCCGTATACTTGCGGTTTTGAGCGTAAAACTCATAGGTTGTTTTGCACATCAACAGGAACCTCTCTTGGTTCAGTAAAGAATTTGCATGATCATTTGTATGAGTTTTTTCAAATTTGATATGATGCATAACGATTGAATTGACTACATGTTTTGGCTATAGCTACAAATTCATGATCAAAAGTGAATTCAAATATACTAGCTCTATTAGTTATATTGACTTAAATTGAAGCAGTATCATTGACATTTGAAAACCAATAAAATTTTTTTGAATAAGTAGCTAATAAGTTGCTTAAGGACAAGTAACAGTTCAAGTGTAGGAGAATTGATAGGGGTGTAGTATATAGGTTTTTAGGATGTTATTTTAAAAGTTTTCATCCTTATCTTGATGTGAAATTTCCAAATTTATATGTGTTTTTGGTTAAAATGCAAGTTCATGCTTAAATGAGGAGTTTTGTGAAAGATTGTCCAAATCTGGATGTTTTGTATAATATCAATGTTGTTCTTCAATGGCATCAATAATCTCCATTTCAATCACCTTTGTAGTCCCATTCAAAGTCAAAAGAATAATGGTTATCTTTAACAGTGTCATCATAGAGTGAGCAAACTATCATTGAAGATCAATTCATAAACAGACAAACAACATGACCTTAGAATGGCATCATTATTCTTTAAATTTCAAATTCTATTATACTCTTTATAAGAGTAACATGTATATGTTTCAAGGGTAAATCAATCTAATTACTCCCTAATCAACCCTAAAACTATCATGGCCATAAATAAACATATTTTAGAGGGTTTATCAAAATATATGTGATTTTATATGAATTCTTTGTACTTATTAATAAATATGAGTTTTTAGATCGATTAATAACTAATGATAAGTAATTAAATAAATTAATTGAGATCTAGTTACTGAATTGTGTGCATATACCTTTGTTTATTTGAGTATATAATTATCTATTATGGACTGGAAACCTACAATAAAATCATAGGTAATTAGGGATGTAAGGAAACTACTTAATTATTAGAAAAATCAGTAAACAACTCAATTTAAATCAGTGAATAATGAAATTTTGGTTAATTATGAAGGTCTTAATTTTAGAAGAGGATTTTATAATTAAACTTCTTAATCTTTAAGCCTATTACACTAAGTTTATTAAATAGCCAAATAATGGAATAGAATTAATAAAGAAACTGTGTTACCTTAACCACAATTGTGTCTTGAATTAGGGAAGTTACTCTAGATCTTGCTACCCAATAATTTCTAGATTTAATTAATCCATTGAAACACAGACACTTAGTTACACTTTTGATGTTGTAAACCTTACTGTTTGACTTAGTAGTATAGATCCTTATGGAGGCAATCTCTAAACTCATTCAAATCTAGTGTATTACTTGTGATAGGTATACTTGCCTAAAGTTGATCTTAGATTAAGATTGATTAAAATTAAAGTATAGGAAGACCATAATCAATATTAATACTACACCTACTATGTACTATAAAGACTAGTAATTTTTATAATGTTGTCTAACATATACTATCCCAAATTTACCAAAAATGCTTATTTCATAACTAACTTTCAATCTTTTAGATTGCATATTGAGCTATTAATACATTTCAACTTGTATAAACAATCTTCGTTAAGATTCATTAGTTTCTTATAAATGAAGACATGAATATAAGAAATTTAAATTCAAATAGGCATAGGAAACCATTGAAATGAATATGCTTAGCCTTGAAACTATATTTTATTATCATAAAGTAAAATGCATTCCATTATTAAATTGACCATAAACATCATCATCATCATCGTTATTATTAAATATGTCCTTTAATGTCTAATGAATATATTTTTAGAGAAAGTTTCTTTATACTTTTCAACATTATAGGAGGTGATTTTAATAAGAACAATAAAAGGACTAATGGTAGACCCTTCATTTCTCACAACATCTTCAAAGCCAAACCTCTAAGTGTGGCAAAGCATAGGGCAAGCATGACATTATATACTACAATTCATTTCATTAATACATCAACTTTTGTAATAGATGCCTGGTTGACAATAGTAGTAAAGAACATAAGGGACAAAAAACCTATAAAAACCATAGCAAACCTTTGCAAAAGATAACATAAAAGATTTACTATTAGTTTTAAGAGAATTGTTAAACTATTGAAAAGAGAATTGTTAAACTATTAAAAGTAGAATTTTTAAAATATTGAAATGAATGCATTTCTCTTATCATGAAAGCTAATAAGGAAACAAAAATAAAAGAAAAGGGGTTAAGTATACCAAGCAAAACAATAATCCATATACCAATATATTTATGGATGAAATTTGATATCATCTTGAAACAACTGTAATAGCTCAATAAAAATATTTCACTTTTTAAGACACTTTGTTATCATCCAAAATCAAAACTATATATTAAAACAAAAATTCATTAACACATAGCATTTATAATCCTTGTTATGTTTATCCAAATGCACATATTATTGTTACTTAAAAACAATGTCACCCAAGTTACAAGTTACATTTAAACATAGTAATAAGCCTTTCCAACAGAAACACTAATTTTTCCTATTGAGTATCAATTCTCTCCTAAATTTTGGGCCTTATGAAAAATACCTCTATAATACCTCATGCATTTTCACTAATGGGACAATATGCATCAATTACTACTCCAATGACAATGCTGCTTAATGATTTTAGGTAGCCACTGCATTACTATCAATATAAGTTAAATTAAAGGTAAAAAATATGCTCATTTCAATGGCAAAATTAGAAATAAGAACACACTTATGTCTAAATCATCTAATTCTTTCATGCTTAAACTTCAAAGACTAGGTACTTCATAAAAGGTTGATTATTCAGTTAGCTTAGTTTCATATATCAATAAATTTGTACTCACTTTTGACATTAAACAATTGCATTGGTAACTAAAATACTTTACAAGACATCATAAAAACAAGAAACCTAGATAGAAAAATAGAGAATAAGAAGAATAAGATAAGTAAAGAACTAATAAGAGGAAACAACTAAGAGAATATTAAAGAGAGACGGCAAAAAACTATTTGTGCAAATTAGAAAAGGCCAAATCAAGATAGCTTTTATGTGGGGGGGGGGGCATATAAAATTTGTAAAATTCTAAACATATCTTATCGGAATGAATTTCGATATATTTTTATATGTTTTTTCATTTAAATTCATTCATACTTTTATATTAAATTGCTCATTTAGTTTTCCTATTGATTTTACTTGTAGATTTAATAATGAAATACAAAATTTTGATTAAAGCATGAAGATCTTGAAGCAATTGGGACTGTCTTTATACACACAAAATACAACACATTTGGAGCTTTCCTCCATTCAAAATGTATTAAACGAAGAGCATAAAATGACTCGGAGAGGAGCTCTTCCTTACATCCATATGGCTGCAACTTTGGTGAGCTTCCTTCTTCCATAAAACGATAACACTTGGTAGCTTTGGCTTTAAATCAAAACGACATTGCGAGGGGTGTTTGTGCAACAACTTCTAACCTTCAAAACACTTTAGTAGTGGCATTTAAGAAGGCATGAAATGCAATAACTTGGACAGCCTTTCTTAGTTTCAATACTATAACACATTAGGACAACTTCTCTTGCATAAAGTGGTAGCACTTTAGTAAGCATTCTTCTCCTTTAATACGACAACTTCATATGTGTTTAAGGAGGGTAGCTTTGGTGTTCAAAATAGCAGAATTTTGAGAAAAAACAAGCAAGCAACTGTTGAGTCTTTCGTGGACTACCAAATAATAAATTTACCTAACTGGTCTAACTAAGTAGGTAGGGCAATTCGAGGTCGATCCCACAGAGAGCTAAGGTATGCTAAAGCTAATCTAGTGTTACATACAAAGGAAAAACAAAAACTCTGAATGCAAAGACATTAAAACTAAACACTCAAGACAATAAAGGAACAAAAACAAACAAATAAGAAAGCAAATAACCAATATAAAAACTGGGTAGAAGATAAATCTTAGATTCTGGACTTATAATTAGTCCTCGAAATAGATAAGTTGTGACTAGTCTAAGATGATAGCCAACAGGTTTGAATAAGCTCTCAAACCCCATGTTCCTCCAAATTTAGATAGGTCCTACACGATAGAAATCCTACCCCTAACCACGAGGCAACCTAGAATAAATTCTGTAGATTTAACAACGTCACAACATTAAAAAACTAAGGAATGACTAACCTAACCCATAATCACGCAAGCTCTGATTATGTAACATAGAGAATTGGAATCGTAGACTAGATTGATTAAGTTCACTAACAAATTCAACTAATCATTTCCACTTATGGTATTAGCTACGGACAATTACGTATCACGAGCCTCTACCTAGCAATTGATAATTGTGTTTTAGTATGTGTTTTTCTAAGTGTTTTGTATGTGTTTCTTGCATAATAAGTTTTTATTATTGTGTTTTAAGATTTATTTTGTGTGTTTTTTTATTATAATTTTAATTGTTGTTTTGTTTGTTTTAGGTATTAATTTGGAGTAAGTTTTGATTATTTAAGTGTTTTTATTTATGTTTTGTGTTTTATTATTTAATTATTAATGTTGGGTTAGAATTAAATCTTATTGGTATTTTTATATATTGCGTAGGATAAATTAAAATTAAAATTAAAAAATTAAAATTTGTTGCTTTGAAAAAAATTAAAGAGGATTGAAAATTGAAGAATGAAGAATGAAGAGGCAAAAGGAGCTAAGAAGTGAACCTTGCAAATCTTGGAATTTCACGTGAATCAAGACGTTAGTTTTCCATTAAATTAATGGTTTTGCTGCTCGAGAGACCTCCTCAGTGCATGGCCTATGTAGGATAGGCTGCAAGCAAGAGTAGCTATTGGTGTTGGAATCAAACCCAATGGATCAAGCTTCACCCTCATGTGACTGGAGACACTCATGACCAACACTAACAGTTGTTGGGCAGAAGAGCTTGCCACAGGGCCGGGAGAGAGTGACTTCCTACATAGGCTTGCTCTTGGACCTGCACCAAGCTACTGGATGCCCCACAAAACTAGACCCCTGCTGACCCAGGCACTTCAAGCCACAAAAATTCAGCAGCAGCTAGAAATTAAAAACACAAAGCAACGGACAGCCCTAAAAAGAAGCAATTTTCAGATAGCTTCAGAAAACGCAAACAACAAGACAACACAAGAGAGAAGATGAATAGCGGCAAAAAAATAAAAAGAGAGTTTCGGATAGAAACGACACACAAACAGAGAAGAAAGGAGAAAATTAGCAGCCATTTTTCACCACACAAGCTCCAAGCCATTACACAAGCTTTAAACTTCAAGATTTTATCAAGTTCTATTTTTTATTTTCATATTTATTTTAATTTCATTTTACATTTATTTTATTATATTTTTGCATTTTTAAGAATATAGACTTCTTTGAACTTATTTTTATTATTATATGTGGCTAAAATATTTTTAGGATTTGTAGTTTGAATTATTTGGGATCCCTTTATTGTTGATTTAATTTTTATAAACATTTGTGTTATTTATTGAGCCTAAACCCTACAACAAATCGAGAGACTGAGTTGGGTAATTTATGTTAGATGTACAACAAGAGTTGACATTTAATAGACCTATAGACAACAAGGTATTAATTTATTAGGAAGAGATTTCAATAAATTGATAGACTGCCTATATGATAGCTTCATATCTAATTAAATGTTTAGAAAAGGCTTTGTAAGTCGAGAGATCCCAAAGTTAACCTTAAATTTATTTAGCTAGTGACATTTAGTTGCACCTTGAGAGAGGGTAGCTAAAATATTAGGAAATCTTGGGTCAAATATAAATTATATTAATTAACCAAAGGGAAACAAATAAGGATAACGACAAATCCTATGCTTAAATCTTGATTTTTTTCTCTGAATTTTCTGTTTACTATGTTTGCGATTGGTTGTGCTGTTCGCTCCTGCTTCCAAAGTTGTCTGCGTCTGTCTCATTTATTTGTTATTTTATTATTTAATTTGCTTAAATCGATTTCTTGAACAGAGTGTAAACCAAATTGATAGGGTGACTAAATACATTCCTCATGGGATCGATATCCATTTTTTACTACAAGTATGACCCGTATACTTGTGGTTTTAAATGTAAAACTCGTAGTAGTTTGTGTTTATGAATTACACTCAACAATGGTCAATCTTAAAATTTAGAGCTCAAATCTATTCAAACTAGGAAGAGTTAAAGTGCATGGCAGGTATCGTTAGAAAGAGGGAGAAGAGGGCTACAAGTCTGGGATGGTTTGGCGATTAATTGTCGTCAGCTGATTTTTTTACTAACTTAGAAATTATTTGAAATATTTTTAAAAATTTCTATAAATTTTGTGGATTAACTTTCATAACCGTGACATGATAAAATTGTCAATATTTTGTGAATTAAAAATTACATAATTTTAGGAGAAAATAGGATATAAGCTCAAATAACAAAATTGGCTTGCTTTAGTAATTTGAAGGAAACCTAGGTTATTATTGGAGCCTAACTTCTATTTAGTATTGATTGAGATAGTTTCTTTCCAATTTGACAAGTTTATCAGGAGCATATCCATATTGCAAGACTTAGACAAACGAGTTCGCTTATCAAGTAAGTTTATATCAACTTACTGTTACCATATTTGTACCAGTCTTGAATAAAAATTAATGTTGGTATATATGATAGCATATAGGAATATATATCCATGTTCATTTGCATTTACAAGAATATATATATGTATATATATGTATATAGATCTATATTTTTATATGTATCGATACTTATATACGTATATATAGTAAAGATGTATACACAATATTGCGTACCTGCTTTATCATAAGTTTATATATAAATATCATCGAAATATCTGAATGGATCCATTGAGCTTGGACACTACATACTTACATATTGATCATTGTATAACTGAGTATTTGTATAGTGAAACTGCGTGATTAATATCTTGACTATGTGTGATATGTTTAAATGTAGTTATGGGGAAGGAAAGATCTATAGTATTTTCCATCTGATGGGGATGCGTCAGGACTAGATGCATACTAGTTATGATTATGAGAGTTATTATATTTTATTTCATAGAGATATGTTATGGACCGATCCTAGTTAATGCTTGACTTTTGATCGAACCCTTATATGTTATGCTTATGACTTTGGATGCTTTGAGCAAGGATTAGTCTATTGGTGATACTTGGCTCCTCACAACCTCCTTTGGATTAAAAGAGACTTATAGTTATATGAGCCTAGGAGTATGGCTAGGTTGTTGGTGATACTTAGCTAGCTCATGC
Organism: Pinacopodium congolense; assembly: GCA_028565735.1. Classification (NCBI taxonomy): domain Eukaryota; kingdom Viridiplantae; phylum Streptophyta; class Magnoliopsida; order Malpighiales; family Erythroxylaceae; genus Pinacopodium; species Pinacopodium congolense. The sequence continues at coordinate 2,999 of JAOXYD010095610.1, read as the reverse complement.
AACCGTTCGAAGTTTAGGGTTGTGAGGATTTATCCTTAGAAGGTAGCATCCTACAGATATTCTTCTCCACAATTAATTGTGTAATTGATGTGATTAGATATATTGGATGAGGTGTGCATATTTTTATATTTATGCATTATTGTGTGTGCGCATAACATTAGGTATTATAGGATGGTGTGATCTTACTCAGTAAGGTCTGACTCTCATTAACTCTATTTTTTTAGGTTAGTTACCATTAACTTCGCAGTAGTAATTTTAAAGACGTGTTGACTGTAACCTATATATCTTTATGTATGTCTTTCAATTATTTTTAGTTATACTTTGTACTCTAGTGTCCATAATAACAAGATTAAGTATGATGTAATTTTTTCTTAATGACGCATGTTTATATTATTTCATCTTTATTATATTGTAGAGCCTTTTTGAGTGCTGTAGATTATTTATTTTTCTTGGATTCTAAACTTATTTTGAATATTCTATTCCTAAACAATACTTGTAAATACTAGAATATTTTTTAGTTAGTACTGATCGATACAATATAGTATCCCAAATAATAGTTAGATGTTTTGTGGATAAAATTTTCCTTTGATATTTGATAAGTCGATTTCTATTTCCACATACTTTAACTCTACACTCATTTTAGCTACTGAATAGGAAAGAGAGGTTCTGAAGGTTGATAATGGTCTTAATGTTCTTAATGAAATTGGATAATCCAATTCATAGAAAAAATGATGGGTATTATTTTTGGTCAGTTGTACATAAAATTAACTCAAATTAATCTATTTTTTAAAGTACAGATTTACATTTAATTCGAGACCAACTTTTTAGCAAGTGCACCGGTTGCAACAAGTAATATAGTAGAGTGTTTTTAAGACTTTGAGTATCAATCCTACGAGGAAGTGTTTATGTGATTGTAAGTATTAGGTCAATCGGATTACAATGATCTAGAGAACTAAGGTGGGTTTATAAGTTAAGAAATTAAAATAAAATTACAAAGCTAACCTAGAAAGCATAGAAAACTTCCAATCAATTGTAAAAGAGTCTAAGGTTGCTTTTTCCTAAATTATCCAGTTAAAGCTTTGTTAGTTAATGATTTAATTGATGGATTAGTGATACTTAATCTAGGGTATCTTCACTAAATCAAGACAGTGGTATGGTTAAGATACTTGCTTATCTTTATTGGTTCTATTCTGAAGTTTGGTTATGCTTCAGACTTAAGTAATAAGCTTAAAGCTTAGCAAGTCTAATCCTAAATTGTCTTAATTCAAGACTAGCACCCTCATGATTAATCAATTCTTTGGTTATTTCACTGATTTAAACCATGTTATTTATTGATTTTGTCTAATAACCTAGGCAGGGATTATTGAATCCTAGATTATTTGATGGAAATATCCTAAGCGATCAGTTTAAGATAAGCATTAAGAATTCAATAAATAAAGATTAAGTCACTAATCATGTGTTAACTATTAATTAACACAATTAACCATCAATATACACATTTAATAACCTAGCTAAACTGAAATTAAAATTTAAGCACAGAAATTAATTAAAGATCACAGAATAAATAACTTAAATAACATAAACTTTTATTAATTCATAAAAACAATAATAATACATAGGTTTAAGATTTTAGATATCACAAAACAAGTTTATCAGATGATAATCTAGTTCAAAACCACGTGATTATGCTGCTGGATCCATTACAAACAACCTGCAACATGATTTATAAAAGATTGAAATTAAAAAAACAACTTAAACTGCTTTGATATGAAAACTAACTAAACTAATGTTTTTAATTCCTAAAAACTGATGCTTCAAACGTCTGGGAGAAGTCTCTATATATAGGGAAGGTGAAGATGCAAGTGGAGGAAGAAGACAAGTTGCAATTGTTGAAGAATCTGTTAAAAAACTGTGTCTACGCCTTCAATAGCGGTTAGCACTGACGTATAATATTGCTGTTTAAGGATGTATAAACCACAGTTATACTCTTATTTTAGCATACTTAAACGTGGGTTGTGGAGAGTTAAATGATGGTCTCCCTACATCTGTCGTTTTACTCTTGAAACTTGATATTTTTGCCCATTTTTTTTCATTTTTCATCAATTATTTACATTAACCTAAAAATTAAATATTTTCAAATAAAAATTAAACATTTAAGCACTAGCAAATATACATTAATTAATATCCAAAAATTCTATCAAATTCACCCCTAAAAACTCCCCTACACTCAAGATTTTACTTTTCTTCAAGCAAACCAATCATTTAAATTTCTCAAACTAGTATATAATTATAGGAAAATTAATCAAAGATCATCAACATAATTATTGAAATTGTTTTCTTAATCTTTAAAAAATAATGACCAATCGAAATGTTATATAATCAATTAATCATCTCAAATCGCAAATGCACTTAAATCATTTTATTATTTTTCAATCTTCAACCTAAATCACAAAAATCAAATTCGTATGTAAAAGGCAAATATACTGAGTTTAATGGATCATCTTTCTAAACATTTTCACCTCCTTTATTTTAAGACATAATTTAATTAACTAATTAATTAAATATGTGAGCAACTTAATGAAAAAGTAACTCAATCTTTTTGACCGAAGTGAATATTTTGTCATGAACAACCCTCGATTACTTAACTGAGTTACATCGAATCAACTACCTAAAAGCACCACCCAATAACTTTAATCTTATAAATGCTCTATTTTTTCATGTTTCTTTTTCTTTTTTTTTCTCTCTCTTTTTTTTCTTTTTATAAGGTTAGAAGCCAACGAAGTGAATTTTGCTCAGTTATTTAATTAACTAGATTATTTATTCGAAAGATAAAAGTGTCTTAAAAGAAGTTGCAAAAGTACTCACTAAGTTACATTTTATATATGGAATATCATTTTAATTATCAGGTATTCGTTATCCAAATTGTGAAATGAGTTAAAAGCATTTAGTCATTAATAGTCAAAATTAATCATATAAAATTTCAAATTGTCAAAATAATT
>JAOXYD010095599.1:0-11878 GCA_028565735.1 Pinacopodium congolense | reverse complement strand
ACATTTAAACACAATATAGGGGTCATAATACATCAAATTAACTATAAAGATCATATGAATTTGACCCCTATCATGTGGTTATGATTTTAATGCATTCATCATAATGTTTTTTTGTGAACCTTCTTAAACATTTTGGTTAAGAAAGTGAGATAATTTTTAAGTGTATTCCTTAGGGGCTTGTTAACATTGATTTGTAAGGGTTACTTTTCACCTATAGGAAGGAAGATTTTATTGAGTTGTAAGAGCTACTCTTCATCCGTGAAGGAAGAGCATTATATAGGGTTACTTTTGACTTTTAAAGGAAGATTACAGAGAAATTTTCAGCAAGCAGTTGAAGAATGAATGTATAGGCGAGGTTCACTATAAATTTGGTTTGCCATTTCTTTCACTAAAAATTTTGTTTTCCATTTCTTTCCCTATCGTCCTTATTTTACAAGTTTACTTTTAATTTAAGTTACAACTTATTATCCTATTTTCCCATTTCATTAGAATTGTTTTATGATAACATTTTAAATTAGTAAGAGACTTAGAAATTTTAGTCACACCTAATTCACCTCCTTTTTTAGGTATCGTATAGGACTAACAAGTCGTATTATAGTTAAGACTCATATAAAGCATTATTTATAATAAAATAGTGAGTAAAAAGATAAAGATCATAATGTGTTGCACTTGAACAAAGTAGTCTCATCCTCTAATTAAGAATAGTAAAACATTAGTAGAGCTATAATTTTTATGGTAATAATTATTTTTATTGGAAGACTAGGATGACATCTTTTTTTTTTGCTGGAAAAAAATATAAAATAATGTGAAATTATTTCAAAAGGAACCTATATCCCTACCAAAATTGTAGGAGACCAAAAGGTAATAAAATCAAAAGAAGAAGAGGAAAGTAGTGATGAAAAATTGGCATCTTTGAATAGTGAAATTGTAAAAATCATGTTTTGTACCTTAGGTAAGAATGAATTTAATAATGTTACCATACGTAAAACTACTTATGAATTTTGGCACACACTCGAAGTCACACATGAGGGAATGAACTAAGGAAAGGAGCATAAAGTTAGTATGCTCATCCATCATTATGAACATTTCCATACGTAAAATAAAGAAAGCATTTCTTCTATGTATACTAGATTCATTGATATTATAGATTCTTTTAAACGGCTTATCTATGCTAACATTAAATAGGTAAGAAAGATCTTAAGTTCTTTACCTAAGTTATGGGAAGCTAAGTTGACGATAATTTAAGAAGAAAAAGGCCAAAAGAGTTTACTTTTAGAAGAGTTGATAGGATTCCTTCTAACTTATGAAATAAGGCTCAAGGAAATATAAAAGGAGACCGTTCATGAAAAGAAGAATATTAATTTCATAGTTTCAAAGGAAGAATCAAGGGATGACGAGACCTCTACAGTATGTGATGAAAATTTCTTTACTCATGAGGAAGTTCAAAAAAATTTTAAAGTGGAAGAATCTCTTAAAAAGGAGTGATTCTAGAGAAGGTATATGATTTTAATTATAAGTTAACTAATACTATGTGTTTTAAATGGAAGGACCTAGATCACATGAGATGTCCTCTCATCAAAGATGGTGATAAACATGAAAGAAAGGAGAAAAGAGAAGGAAAGAAACAAAAAGATTAAAAGGTTACCACAGGGGATGACGTAAGTGAATGGAAAAGTGAAAAAGAAGTAGATTACATGTGTTAATGGAAAATGAAGAGGCACCATCTTATTCCAACTCTTGAAAAGAAAATGACCATGATTATGATCTTATTCACGGTTAATTAATTGAATTTTTAGAATCTTTAACTTTGAAAAAGAAAAAGCTATCTTCTAAGTATAGAGAAACATCAAAACTTTTGAATGCATGCAAGTTGGAAAATGAGAAATTGAAGAATGAATTGCATGATATGGTAGAATCTAAAAGTTTAGATAAGGGCAATGAGCAAAAATTGATTTAAGAGAAGGCATCATTAAGAAAGGATAGAAGGCACCTAAGGATTCCTTGTCAAAATTCATTAAGAAAAAAATAAAAAGTTAGAACACATATTAAGTGCTCAAAAAGCATCAAATGATAAATGTGGTTTAGGATATATAATTGAAAATGCATCATCAAATGCTTAGAATACTTTTGTCAAATGAAAGAATCAAGATTATGAATATATAGTAAATCAGTGAACTCATTACATCTACCTCTAGGTCACAACCTAAAAGAAAGATTTATGCATGTATGTAAGGTATTAATACTAGAAATCCATCATACTAAAAAAGACATAATGGTAGGACATAATAACAATCAGATCCAGTTATGCCCAATTACTATCAAATGAGAAGTTTTAAAGATGTAAGACTTAAGAATGCATACAAACCCAAATTTAGGACTTATCATAACTCAGCCATGATTTGTTATTTTGTTGTAACTTTGTTATATCAAGAGCTTTTGTTACACTAAACAAAAGTAGTGGAAGTAATTTTTAAAAGATTAGAATGGAAGGAGAAGCACTAATTCTAAGGACCGATATTATTGAGGATGCCTAAAAAAAATGATTTCTTTGTTTTGTAGTCATAAAGAAAAGGAGCAATAGTATGTAGATAATAGATACTAAAAACACATGACCAATAGCACTTCTCAATTCATATCTCTTAAAAGAAAAGATGGAAGATAGTAGGAATTGCAAAAGTCAATAAGGAAAATCACACTATATTTGTTAATGGCTTTTTAATTAATGGTTTTAAGTATAATTTACTAAGTATGAGTTAATTAGATGATAAAGATTATAAAGTATGTTTTAAAAGAAATACCTGTACAATTTCTAGGATAGTTGATAATATTATTGAATTTTTAATAAAAAGAGTAGCAACCTTATACATTATTGATCTATGATTTGTCTAACCATGATCTAAAGTGTTTAGTGTTGGGCATGGCAAATGAGAATTGGACATGCAAGCATGAAACAAATTTCAAATCTTAACTTCAAGAAATTAGTGAAAGGACTTCTTATCATGGAATTTGAGAAGGATAAAATTTGTAAAGGTTGCAAAATGGGAAAGCAAGTTAGGATTTCATTCAAGAGCATGAAATTGGTAACTTATTTTACACCCTTGGAGTTGATTTACATCGATTTATTTGATCTTACTATAGTTTCTAGTTTAGGAAGAAAATCTTATACATATGCCATAGTAGATTTATATGGTTTCCTTTTCAATGTAGCAACGATGAACGTTTTAAGTCAATTATGAAATTTTCTTAAAGAATTAAAATTGAAAAAGGATTGAAAATTGCATCGTTTTTGATTTTTTGACAACAACCTAAGATTTTGGAATTGAGAATTTTTTTTGTCAAAATTTTAAACTAATTAAAATTAATATTTTTTTTCATGAACTTTGGAGTAAATTAACTTTGTTAAGGCCTTTAATTATATCTAGACAAACTAAAATTTGATTTTTCTTAAATTTAGGTTATTAGGGTATATTTTGGTTTTTTTTTGTGAAATTGACAATTAAAAAATGAAATTGGAAACATATTTGAACTATCATTCAATTTTGATTGACTTCATGATTATAGGTGATAGGTTTTAATGAATTCTCTGTGTAAAAAGGTTTATTCCCTCAAAATTGACTAGGCATTAAAGTAGTGAGATTTGGAACGTGGATTATAAAGGTGTGACTTCATGTAAGTTGTGCCTTGATCATTGGTTTGTGATATTGTGTGCATTTATACTCTTAGAGCCTTCTTAGGTTCCCTTATTCTTATATATTATACTTTATAAATATCTTATTTCATTCATTGTGGTTAGGGCTCGAGGAGTTGGTTCCACATTAAAAGAGCTAATAGGTTCTTACCATAATTCTAGTTTCTTTACCAGAATTAGGAAGCCATAACCACTAAAACAATCCCAAGATAAAGAAGAGTGTTTTAATACTGACCCTACTCAATTTTCTTAATTACATGACTTGTGAATTTCTTGTGAATTGTGTCTTTTAACATACTTTTCTGGAACACTTCAAGGAATATAATCTTATTTAGTTTTTCATTATTTAATGGTGGAAATCCTTAATTATTGGATTTTGTAGAGTGAGTCCCATTAATGAAAGATTGTTCTTTTGCAATCCTAGAGAGCATATAAAAGGAAATAAATATCACATTTTATCTAAATATAATGTATCAATACTATTCTATTTAAATATCTCACCAATATCTCACCAACAGGAGTTTTGGATTCCTTATAGAGCTATAATATTCTTCTTATGATTGCTTCACTAACTATAATACTATTCTGTATTTCCATGCTAATTCGAGTAAAAACTATTTTTGAGCTACTAAGTGAAGAGGGAATAACTTGTAAGCCAAATAATGTTTGTGAGCTAAATGTCATTCCCCGTTTTCATCACCTTTTTACTAGATATAACTTTCTTTCTCCGAGAGGTCAGTTCACATTTTTAAGTCTTGATAATCTTTGGTTTCTCTCCTCTTCGATAATTAGTGAGTATATTTATTTTAGTGAATTTATTTTCACAGTCTTATTTACTTTGTTAAATTTATGAAAAGGAACTAAAATATCCCTTATGCTCTTATCTTAAGCTCCATCTTCCAACACTTTCTTATCCCATCCATGGAAGATGAATTTGATACCAATTCTTTCTTTGCTCAATCCATATTTTGTCACATGTGATATCAAGTACTTGATGGTCAAATGACTCGACCTCATCTATGCCAGCAATGGCTAGTGCCTCCATTAACTCATCCTCACTTTAGTGGTGGTGATGATATGCCTCTTCAAAGTCACATCATTAGATTATCTATTGATGATGAAGCTACATCCTCTCAATTTCCTCTAGATTTTAACTTCTCCAACTGATATTTGATCCTAAATCACCTTACTCTATAGTGATCTTGGTTCTTCTTGAGATATCATGATTTTACGAGATTGATACATAACTTCATGAGTTATTCGCATTGCTTCACTTTTATTTTCCTCCTCCAACCAGTTAAATCATTTTTTAAATATTCTTGGGAGAGAGATTAGTGATCTTAGATGATTTTGTACACAGGGAGCATCTAGAAGTACGTTTAAATTTATTTTATATTTATATATTTAGATGTTTGATTTTAGATATCATTTGTATATTTGGATTTTACATGGGATATTCAATATATTTTTATGAAATTAAATTTTCATTATTAAATTTTCTAATTTATGATGGTATGCTCAAATCTACATTACTTTCTTTGTTTTTGGATCTTTTATCAAAAACTAATTAGAATTTTGATAAATTGGTTTTTTCTACATTCATGAATAGGTTATTGATGATTTAAAAAAAATAGAGAGGATATTGGTAGAAAGCTTTCGCTAACTATCAAATAATAAATTCCTAACTAAGCCTCATTCTATAGTAGGGTGAGTTAGGGTCGAACCATAAAGAACTATGGTAATTTAAAATTATTTCTAATATTGCACAAAAGAAAAAAAAAAGAAACAAAAATCCATGAATTTTTGTGAAATTAAAACAAATATCAAGTAAACTAACAAAATCAAAACAAATAAATAAGAACACAAAATAGAAAGAAATAGGTAACGATAACAGAAAGTTAAGCGGAAAATATATCTCAAATTCATGACTTATAATTGATCATTGAAGACATAAAGATTGTGTTTTACCTACGATGCTAGCCTATGGATGCAAATAAGCTCTTGTGACTTCTTTTCCACATATTTTAGACAAATCCTATATGATAGAAATTTTATCCCTAAATATGTGATAATCTAGAATAAACTCTCTAGATTTAATGGTGCGAAAGCCTTAAGTATTAGGGAATGACTAGCCTAAGCCACGATCACACAATCTCGAATTATGTAACTTAGAGAATTGGAATCATAGGTTAAATTGACTAAGATTACTTACAAAATCACTTAACCTATTGCTACCTATGGTATTTGCTAATAATAATTAAGGATCAAAAGCCTATATCTATCAATTGAACTAGAAATCACTAATAAGATTGCCAAACCTATAAAACAATTCCTATTTATAGAATTAAACTTGAATTCCAATTCAATCTCAGTAAATAACACAATGCCTAATGAAAATCAAGTCATTGCACAATTATTTAACCATATTCCCTTGAATATCTTATTAACCAATTAAAACTAAACTAACATAATGAAAATAACATAAATACAATATGAAATTAAACTAAATAGAGAAAAAATATAGAATTCAAAAAGGAAATAAAGAGAACAAGGCTGAAAAAATAAAGATAAGTCATTATATTCATAATAAACAAACATTAAGCACATATTTAAATAAAGCCCAAAAGAAATACAATAGAAACTTCAACGAAAATGGAAAGATAGTAGCCTAAACATAAAATAAACCAGAGTTCTATAGCCTAAATACTAAATATAACAATAATATAAAAAACTTGATGAAACAACAAAGTAAAAACATTAAAATCTAAAGAAAACACGAAGAAAACATGGTTGCCCAAAAAGGAGCTAGAAAAACTAGCAAAATTTCCTCTCTTTTTCTATTTATATGTCCTCTTAGGGTTTTGAAAGGTTTTGGAGGGTAAAAGACAAGTTTACGCTTAATTTTTCATAAAGACAATGTTTTTAGGGACTTAAATAATGTTCTGATAAAGGAAAATAGTGCTTGAATAGACCACCATTGAAGGAGCTAGAAAAAATGACTTAAAAGGGTGTTGCTAGGGACTTAGATGGTGACATTTTACTAGAACCATTTAAGTCTCATAAAGTGAAAACTTTTTCCTTCTTCACATTTTTCGCTCCAACTCATTGAACACACCTCCAATGGCCATCAAATTTGATATGTATATTATCACATGATGTTCTTGCACCTTGTTGTTGTTAGTCAAGAGATTTAAGATTTAAACAAATTTTACTTTGAAGTTAACCAACACGTAGGCAAGTGCACCTATCAAACAAGTAATATAATAGGGTCTTTTTAAGACCCCAATTATTAGTCCCATAAGAAAAATTTATAATTATTAGGTTAATTAGATCATAATTATCGAGAAAATTCCAAATGATTAATTAAAAAGATGAAAATTGCTTATTCAACCTACCTTGCTTCAAATAATGCAATTTTGATTTCTAAATTATTTTAAAAAATTTTAAAAAATTACCAAATTGTGAGAATTAGATAAGGATTAGGCTTTCAATGAATTAATTGAGTAATTAACATTTTAAAAGGTTGATGTAAAGTATTTTCACAAATTTAAGACAAACCTATAGTTAAGACTCTGTCTTTTCTCTATTAATATTAATTTAAAGTTTGGTCATGCATTAAATTAAGTTAATAGGCTTTAAAATCAAGAAATTGACTCTTGGATCTGGAATTTGAGAACTCACACTCTCACAAATAATCAAGGTTTGGTCATTTAATGTTTTATTTATATTTTTTATTGATTTTTACAGCAACGTAAGTTGATTTCTCAAGTCTAAAATTATCTTTTAATCCTTTACTAAGTGGCAGAATAAAAAAAGAATGTTCAAACATTCAATAAACAAAAATTAGATCTTTAATCATGCATATAATTTATCTTAACTCATTTATACACCAATCCTTAGTTGAAAATTGAATTAGCCACACATAATGATCAAAGTAAGCATAACATACAACTTAAGCAACATATTTTGAATAATCTTTATACAAGAGTTTAAATAATGAGTTTAGAAGTTATAGAACACCCAAGAAAAGCTATTGGATGATTCACAGACTCGTCTACTTGATTTGAACTCTAGTACAACTCCAAATTAACAATATACTTGCATGAAGATTAAAGACAATATAAAGACATAAGCTTAAGCATAATATTCTTGCTTAATCTAAAAAACAGGGCAAATAAGGAATATGAGTTAGAAAACCCCCATTGATGGTTTCTAAACTCAGATATGAGTCTTACTAGCAAGATTTAACAATTAGTAGCTCACAAAGGAACTTAGAAATTGAATTACAAGTGTTTGAAGCCTAAGAACACTAAAAACTATTTTCGAGATAAGCCAGAGAAAATTTATAACATTTTAGATATAATCTTCTTGCTTGTTATCTAACTTTCATGTGTTTTTCACCTTTATAAAACTCAAGGACCTCCCACTTAGCTACTAGGTATACGACAAGTTGATTCGAAGATACACGGTGGGTTGGGAATTGCTGTATAGCTACTAGTGATGCATTTCTATAGACGAGGTCCATCCATACCCATTTATAACTCCTAAAAAGTGGCCAATTTGCTTCCTTTTTTCATAATTATTTAATTAATCTCTATTTCCTAAAATTTAAACAATTCTAAGAATAATTTAAACATATAACCATGAAATTAGGGGTCAAAACATAATGAATTTTCATTAAAAACACAATTAATTTGACCCTTATCATACCCAATAAAATTTCACGGTAATTTGAGATATAAATTTGTGCCTAATGCATCACCAAAGTCATCTACCCAAAATTGGTGATTGTTAAAACTTTTCTTGCTCCAATTCTCTTCCAAATTTGGTCTTTTCCACTTGTATTTGTGATCAATGATTAAATCTACATGTAAACTTAATATAAACACAAAATAAGCATTTAAATGACAAAATAAGGGTGAAATTACATTGAAACACATATGGAAATACTATAAAATATATCCCGATAAAATACCCCCACACTTGAACTATAACATGTGCTAGGGCATTGACTTAAACGTTCTACTTAATTAATGTTAATCAAAAGCTAAAAGACAATTATATACAAGAAAGTTTAATCAACGACTTCAATTATGTTCATAATTCTTAACTCTATGATGATCTAAAAAGAACTTTATCACATACAAGGCACAAAGTTAGAAAAGGTAACCTAACATGCATAATACCATGTTTCAAGTCATTTTGCATAGCCATCATATGAAACTAGTCAAGGATGATCAAAATAACCCAAAACACAATACAATTTAAATTTGGGGCAATATTTAGGAGTTCATTTAGTCTTTTTACTCGAGGGAAAACACTTTATCATTAATGACCCTAGTTACTTATGTAGATGCTCATTTTTAGCTTGTTTAGGATGTCATCTAGCTTTTTAACATGAAGGTAAACACTTTGTCGTGAACACCCTCAATTATTAGGCTAGATCACCCTCTTAAATGGCTACTAACACCACTTATAAACATTAAAATTATTGGTTTGAAGCCATTGAAGTGAAAATTTCTCATTTTATTCAGCAACTCACACTTTTATGCATATTTTTTCAATACATTGTTTCAAGTATCCTATTTCCAAATTCATATGACAAACCATACAAAACATCCTTAAAAACCTAACATGATACTTATAGGCTACCAAAAACACATGAAAACACTCAAAAGAAAAAGAAAATTGAAAAATTTTAAAGTTAGTAACCATTTCAAGAGTTGATCAAAGTTCATCAAACTAAAAGCATCAATTGCTTTCAATATCAAAATAAACCATTAACTATATTTCAAGATCATTTATAATTAAAACATTTAAATCAATACCATTAGATCAATAATAATTCAAGTGTATTAAACAAACTTATTTCCCCACCCCACCCCAAACACTTGAATGGGACATTGTCCTTAATTTCCTAAAAATGGTGAAAAACATAGATGAGGATGGAAATAAGCGTAGTTACTTGGAATGTAGAAACCTTACATACTAGATGAGCATAAAAAAGCAATTAAAACACTAAAACTAAAACATATATAGAAAAGAAAAAAAAAGAATATGGTTAGGGGTGCTTGTTAATAAGTGCTTGTTTAAGGTCTTTAGCTTGACCCTTGTTCGTTCTTTCCTCATCCTGTATCAAATGGTAAGTTAAGCCTAATAGGAAAGATGCACTCATTGAAGAATGAGCACTGAATAGCTTCCTTTGAAGTAGGCTCAGAATCATCTAGATGTCACATATCATAAGAGAGGTGGAATTGCATTACTTCACCATCATGTTCCAAGGTCCACTTTCCTCTATGAACATCCCTGATCATTCAAGGTGGTCTTCCTAATGGTGTAGGTGATTGGTGTAGAGCCATCGCATCCTACTCATCACCCTTTAAATTTGGTTTGCTTATGCACAAGTCCTTCAAGCATCCAACCTGAGCCAACTCCTCTCTCTTTTGATCCTTTTACTTCCCTTGCACACTCTTTTTTCTTCTTTAACCTACTAGGAAAAGGAATAAAAATATGGTTATTAATACAAAAAAAGTACTACTAACCTTAGTAGTTAATACAAAAAAAGTACCACTAACCTTAACAAGTCTTGCCTCCTCCTTCGTTTCCAAGATCAACTCCTTTGCCTCAACGAGTTCCTCTTTCTCTTGCTGTTCTCCAACCACCGATGAAAGGCACATGCCATCTCCCCATGGTCTCCCCCTAGTTGGCTAGGAATGCTTATAACAACTTAGGATTTTAGGTTCTCTATTACTTCTGCCAACTAGATTACTTAATCTTTTAAGTCCTTTAAGCCACTCCTTGCTTCATCTTGGAATTAAAGAGTGCTCAGTGCTAAAGTCTCTACAATTACCACCAATGACATCTAATCAACTTGTAGTGGTAATGGTGGAGGTGGAGAGATAGGTTGACACTATGACTGACTTTGATAGAATGGTGGTAGAGAATTGAATCTATACTAGTAGCTCCTGTATGAAAAGTAAAGATGATCCTTTTATTGTAGATGGTAAATCGAAGTGTAATGAGCATACATTTGTTATTGGTTTTCTAATAAGGGCAATTGATCCAAATTTAATTCACAATTTAAGCTCTTTAATTGCACTTTTCTTTCTTTTAAATATAGCAAACCAACATTGATGGCAAGTATACCAAACGCAAGTAGTATATGGAATATTTAAAACCAATATATTGCTTGATAGGGAAAGTTCCAAATTTGAATAAGGCCAAATAAGGTAACAATTATATAGAGACGCTAAATTGAATGAAACTACAAAATAAAATTACCAAAAACCATCAAGTTATGCAAAATAACTTAGTTGATAAAAGGGGTTGTTTAATTGAATGAAATAGGATGGAAATTTTCTCTTTAATGATCTAGACAAATTAAAAATGGATTAGGAGGTTTGTTTAAGGGCCACTTCACTAAATCAAAGTTATACTATGGTTAAGATAAAGCTTTGTTTCTAATTACCTAAGTTTGAGTTTGGTTATGCCACAATCTTAAGCAATATGCTTTAAAATTAAAAAGCTTAATCCAAAAATTCTAATGTTCAGATTATAACCCTTAAGATAAATCAAAGTTTGGTTATTAATTGACTTAAATTAGGTTGCTTAAGGATTTTTCCAACAAATTAGGTATATTTTTCAGATCTTAACTTGTTTCTTAAATTTATTCTAAATGTTTAGTTTACAATAAGCATTAGTCTCATCACTTAAATAAAGAACAACCTATAATCATGGATGGAATCATATTTAACACATCTCTAAATAATTTCAAAAGCATTTCCCAACCAAAAATAGATTCAGCCACTCTTTCAAAGTAAGAAATGGATCATTCTCATAGTATTAATCATTTTATTACACAAATGGCAAGAAAATATGGAGTTAAATTGCAAAAATAGGTTAGCATTGTTAGCTTGGAAGGATAGAGGTTATAGTCGATGTTGATTCATCATCTTTAACATCTCTAATTCAAGTATCAAGCTAATACATATATCATGACTACTTTTCATTAGTGTACATAAGCAAACTCAACTTATGAAACCATTGCTAAAAGATAAGTACAAATGCAAAATGAATCTTCCTCATGGTTTCGCTCATTTCCCTCAAGTGTTTAATGGTTCATGTTTCGCTCAAGCTTCCTATAGGAAACTACACTATCATAGGCTTGCTAATACACCAATTCTTCTCCAC
>JAOXYD010095588.1:0-25607 GCA_028565735.1 Pinacopodium congolense | reverse complement strand
AGGTTGATAGTTTTAATTGAGCAAAAAGTTTTTAATACCCAATTCACCCCCCCTCTTGGGTGCCATAGGACTTACAACAACACTATTGATACCCGTCGCTATCTAGTTATTTTTCTAATCTTCTCCAATTCTTCTCCAAACTTGATCTTTTTTACTTAGTATCTATCTATTAAGGTCCAAACCTTTATATAAACTGATAACAAACATAATTTAATTATTTTTGCATCCAAATAGGGGTGTAACTACCTTAAATCACATATGAAATTTCACTAAAATTCACCCTATCAAATTATTCCACACTTGAACCATTTTTTATCCTCAAGTAATGACTTAAACACTCAACTTAATCAATCTCAATCAAAAGTCTCAAGTTAGTTGAGTACCAGTGAAAACCAATCAATGTCATTGATTTAATCTACAAATCTTAGCTCTGTCATGACGAAAATATTATTTACACATGCAAATCAAATTGTCAGTAAGGAAGTCTTTATGCATAATATCAAGTATTCAAGTCATTTAATATAGTTCATCACATAAACCTAGTCAATGGTGTTCAAATAAACCAAAACAAACACAAATTGAATTTGGAGCATTAGTTAAAGGTCACCTAATCTTTTGAAGTAAGGGAAAACACCTTGTTATGAATGACCCTCGATTACTCAACTAAGATACTTCTTTTAGCATGTTTGAGATGTCAACTAGTTTTGTTATGCAAAGGTAAACATTTTGTCCTAAACATTCTCGGTTACTAGGCTAGATGACACTCTCAAATGACTACTAACACCACTTTTAACTTCATTCTTTTTGTTGATTTAAATCTAGTGAAATGAAAACATGCTCTTGTATTTAAACAAGCACATTTAAAAAAAATTTAAACAAGGTGTCCTATTCCAAATTCACATTAAAATCCATATAACATGACGTCGAACACTTAATATTATACATAGGGGTCACTAACACATATAAAGCACTCATAAGACAAAGAAAAGCGAGACATTTTTTAAATTTAAAGTCATTTAAGAGTTAATCAATTTGTACAAAATCAAGGTCATCAATAGAATTTAGATACCATAATTAATAATGGTTAAAATCAAAATCATATTAATATGAAACATTCAAATCATCACCCTAAGACTCATAACAAATCAAGTATAAGAGAATTAATTCTTGGTTCCCATTTATTATACTTAAACTTAACATTCCCCCAGTGTTTAAAAACAAAAGAAGCACAATCTATGGAAGGAACAAGAATACTCCCCTAAAGGATGTAAGTCAGAAGTCCTAGGTGAAAAGATTACATCACATATTTTTCGCATCTATAAGCAAAATGTTAAAAGAAAGTAAAAGCAATCAAATGGAAAGAAACTAAAAGCCTATTTAAAAAGAAGAAAACATATGTAAAAAAAAAGAGATGGTTGGATTATCTCCTAAAAAGTGCTTGTTTAAGGTCTTTAGTTCAATCCATTATTTACGGATCATCTAACATAATTTAGAGCTTCAAGCTCCATAATCTCCAAGACTTAAACTGAATATCCATTAAAGTAAGGCTTGAGATGATACTCATCAATTTTGAACTCTTGTCTTATTTTGTCACTCTTAATCTCAATAGTACTATAAGGGTACACCTGAGTGACTATAAAAGTTCCTATCCATCATTAATGTAACTTTTATAAAAGAGAACTTTTTGACCCACACTAAATGTTTTCGTTGTAATGTGCTTGTCATGAAATTCCTTAGTCTTCTCCTTATAAATGCGAGAATTCTTAAATGCATTATGGCGTAACTCCTCCAACTCTTACAACTGTAACTTTTTATGTGCACTAATGACATCTAACTCTATGTTGCATTGCTTTAATGTCCAATAAGCCTTATGTTACAACTCCACATGTTGATGGCACGACTTCTCAAATACCAATCTATATGAAAACATCCTAACTAGGGTCTTGTATGTTGTTTGACATGAACACAAAGCATCACTAAGGCCCAAACTCTAATGTCATCTATTGGGATTGACCATCCTCTCCAAAATAGACTTGAATAAGATCTATCTTGGCTTTATTTACTTTAAAGCCCTTTGTGAAATCACATGACCTAGAATTATACCTTGTTGAACTATAAAATGACATTTTTCTGAATTAAGAACAAAGCTAGTTTCCAAGCATCTTTTAAGAACTAAGATGAGATGATCTAAGCATTTATCAAAGGAATCTTCATGAACAATAAAATCATCTATGAAAGCTTCTATGATCTTTTTCTTAAATGATTAGAAAAGATACTTATCATGCATCTCTAAAAATTAGCATGGGCATTGCATAAACCAAATGGCATCCAGTGATAGGTAAAAGTCCCATAAAGGCATGTGAATGTTGTCTCCTCTTGATCCTCTAGAATTACGACCATCTAGATATAACCTGAGTAACTATTAAAAAATTAATAATAAGCATGACCAACAAGATGTTTAAGTTGATCAATAAATGGTAATAGGAACTCATCCTTTCAACTCATAGAATTGAGTTTGAAATAATCTATACAAATTATTCTTTTTTTTTTCACTTGGGTAGACACCATCTCTATTATCATTCTCTACCATAGTGATTCCGGACTTCTTTAAGACTACTTATAAAGGACTAACCCACTTGCTATCTAAGATGAGGCAAATTAATCCCACATCTACAAGTCTAATCACCTCCTTCTTCACCACTTCCATCATTAATAGGTTAAGTTTCCTTTACTCTTGTCATACTAGTGTAGCACCCTCTTCTAAGAAGATTCTATACATGCATAGAGAGGGTCTAATTTCCTTAATATCAACAATAGTCTACCCTAATTTTGTTATATACTCTCAACACTCTAACAACCTTCTCTTCCTACATTAAAGTGAGGTTACTTGCTATGATC
Organism: Pinacopodium congolense; assembly: GCA_028565735.1. Taxonomy (NCBI): domain Eukaryota; kingdom Viridiplantae; phylum Streptophyta; class Magnoliopsida; order Malpighiales; family Erythroxylaceae; genus Pinacopodium; species Pinacopodium congolense. Next base: position 22,709 of record JAOXYD010095588.1, on the reverse strand, counting down.
ACTAGTAAAGTATTGTTATCTCCAAAAAAAAAAAACTTAAGATGATCTATCAGTGGCTTCAACTCTACTTCAAAAGTTTGCAAAATAGAAGGTAACGGCCAATTAGTAATGACAGATAAATTCAAAAATTGAGTTGCATACTTACCAGAGTGTTAAGGAAACATCTTCAAGGTAATGATGACTTCCTCCAGTTCCTTTCCTAGTCAGACTTGTTCCTTAATTGATTATATACTTCTTTCTCTATTAGAATTGTCAAATCTATTTCTAATAAATAATTAGGAGAAAGAAAATACACCATTTCTACTAATGGATTAATTAGATCTATCTTTGCAACTGACTCACAATCCATAGGATATCATATACCATTGAAAATGTTGAATCTAAATACCTTACCATTGAATTTTATAGTCAAAACTCTACTATAAACATTAATCTTAGTCGGAGATGTCTTCAAGAATGGTCTTCCTAACATAAAAAATGATGGACTTGAAAACTCCTAAATCCAATATACATCGATCATATCTCGTGTTACTTGTCTTGTAAGAAATGGTAAAAATACTTAAATCCTTACATTTGAAGGGTATATTTGTTTGGAAAATCACACACATTTTCCCTTACACTGACCCTTTCATCACCTTTAAGTTTCTGCTTGTTCATACATATCTCCCTTAGAAATTTTGCATATCATTACATTTGCTTGATTTCCTCTAGCAAAGGTATGTTCACCCCCATTTTGCAGAAAATCTCCAATACATCTTTCTCTTACTCTTATTGCTTGTTATACTATTAGGAAAAGGAAAAGACACTTGGTTAGTAACATCAAAATGTGTATTACTTATTATGTAAGGTTTTTCATGCTCCCTCTTTTCTAAAAAGTTTACTTTTCCTCTCCTTGATTCCCCCTCTTTTCTTCTTATGAATAGGTTCTTCCACTTATTTGCAACCCTGTAAAGTAATGGAACATGTGTCTCCCTTAAAATTCCTCTCAGACTGACTATGAAGTCTTATAGAACTTTGAGCTTATAGCTTCCCCACTACATTCGCTAACTGACTCACCTGATTCTCTAAGTTCTTTAAACTACTCTTCGCTTCTTATTATAATTAAAGAGTGTTTGTAGCCAAGTTTTTCACTGTCTTATCTAGTAATATGCCTCTAACTTTTGGTAGTAGCTGTGGAGATGGAGGCCTTGGTAGGAACTCTAGTTAAACTTGATGGAATCCCAATGGAGTATTAAACCCTTATTGTTAGTAAGAGGTAGATGGTATAACATTGGAACTACTCCCTTGTTAGTGGTTTCCATACTTTAATTCAGGATGATCCTTCCACTTTAAATTTTAGGTAGGAGTTTAAGGATTATATCTTCATTGTTGTCCTTGAAAACCTCAAATAGCATTAAATTATTGTTTATCTTACAAGGTGGGGAACAACAAAATACGAACACCAACTCCCTTTTAATGGCACAAAAAACTTGGTAAGTATGTCCCTAACTACTAAATAATAACCTAACTTGACCTTTACTTATATAGTAGTAGTGCTTCAGGGTTGATCCACAGAGAATTGGTGTATCAATGCTATTTCTAATGTTATACAAAAACTAAAAACCTTTGGTTTTGTTAGGTTTTTATTTTAAAAAGTTTTCAAGTGTTTTTAATTATGATTTAATGTAATTGTTGCCAAATTAATTTTAAATTATGTGAATTATCTCTAGACATGTTTCTATTATAGTTTAAAGCTTAACAGATGGAAAACTTGGAAAAATCTACATAGAAATATAAAATCAGGAGTAAAATGGCGGTATAGTTAAATTGCCATTTAGGATGAATAATTGCCATTGAAGTCAGTCCACAAAGCTAAATGGTCGAGGTACAATAGTGCCATTTAACTCCATTTAAAGTGTTATTTAGGTACCTGTCACGACATTTCTAACTGAATCTCCTCCTTTCATTGGCTATAACTTGTGTAACTTGCTTCCAATTTGTAGTAGACATATATAGTGACCTTCTGAAGCAAATTTCAATAGAGGAGACAAAAAAAACACATTTTTAGGACCAAAATTCAAATTCTTTTAAAGTTTAAGACTCCTTTCTTATGTTCTTCATATTTTTTTATCTTGTTTTGTAGAATTAAGGTTGTTTTTTTAGGATTATAATAATTTGGACAATTGATTCAAATCCATAAACATGTTTGTACCTAGATTTATGTTTTATAAACTTGTTTATCTATTAAAATCCACTCTTTGTTATTATTCAAGAATATGATGAATATGGTTTTTTTTCTTAATTCAAATGAGTGGCTGGGATAATTTTTGGCTAAGGAATGGTTAGTAAATGATCTAAATATGTGTTGAACACATGTTGGTGCATGGATTAAAGGCTACCTTTACTTATTTTGAATAATTAAATCTTATCTTAACTTGATCACTTAAGATAAAGGTAAAAAATGCTTAAGGACATGTGACTAAATACCTTAATCATTGAAAACATCAATAAGTAACATGATTTTAATCAATACATGACCATTGATTGATTAATTTTATGGGTTTTAATTTGAAAATGGTAATTTTTAGATTAAACTTCTTGAAATTTAAGCCTACTTCCTAAATCTATAATAGACTAAACTATAGGTTACAAAAGTTAGAGAAAACACATTAACTTGACCATAGCCTTGTCTCAAATTAGTAAAGTGACCCTTGAAACTTCTATTAATCCTTCATTCATCCATATAAATCATTGAAACCCAAGCCTTAGCCATTTTATCCATTAAGCAATTCTTAAGCTCAAACTTAGTCTTCTTAGCATAACTTGAATCTTTTAATTAAATTTGGTAATTTTAGTTAGTAATTTCATTATAATTAGCCTCTCTAATTAGTTGTGATCCAATTTACTAGTACTTACATAGTTACTTTCTTGTGAGATGATAATTTCAGTCTAAAATACCCCATTGTATTACCTATTGAACATTATACTTGCCGATAAATTGGTTTTGAAATTGTTTTAAGAAAATGTGCTTGAATTTCTTAATTTTGTAATTAATTTGGATCAATTGGTCTAAACCAACAACCAACAACCAATAATAGGTTTGAGTAAGCTAACATAACAAAAATATAATTAAATGAATGAAGGCTAATAAACAAGAATGCAAAATATAAAGAAACAAAATACAATACTAAAAAGGACAAAAGATATTATCGAGATTTGGGGAAAGATAATTAATCATTAAAAACATGTAAATTGAATTCTAGTTAAAATGTTAGCCTATAGATATAGGTACAACATTGCGTCCTCTATTCCTTTAACTAGATAAATTCGATATAACCATAAACTTATCCCTAACCACTCAATAATCTAAGATACGATCTCTAGATTTAATTGCATAGTAGCTTTAAGCAACAGGGAATAGCCAACTTAAGCCATAACTTCACACATGCAGAACATGTAACTGAAAGAATCAAAACCTTAAGCTAAATTAATTAAGTCTCAATTATAATTTCAATCAACTTATTACTATATGTGGTATTAACTAGTGATAATTATGGATGATAAGTGCACACCTATCATTTGAACTAGATATTACAAGTAGTTGATCAAACCTAAGTATAATCTCTAATTCTTGGCATTTATTCAAACTTTTTATTCAACCTAAGCATAAAAAAAAACAATATCCATTAAAATCTAATTCTATTATCACAATTGTAATCACATCACCCCTTTAAGACCTTCTAACCTATATAAATTTTATATAACATTTTAAAACTAAAAAAATAGAAGGTAAATAAAAATGCTAAATAGCTAATAGAAATAATGAAAATAAGGATTCAATAATCTATTCAATAATATTCAAATGTTTACACAACAACCCAACATAATCCAATGCAATAACATAAGACAACTAAAATAAGAACAAATTAGCAACTAAACACTAACAAAATTTAGATGAATGTATGTTGTAATTACTCCAGAACATAAAATAAATGAATATTTTGTAACTACAACTCAAAGGAAAGCTTAAAACACTAAAAAGAAGAGGAAAAAATGATGGAGATTTATGGTTGCCATAAGAGGTAAAAAAAGAGAGGATCAAATAGTCTATTTGTACTTCTTCAATATGTCCTGATTAAGGTTTATGATGTTTTGGGAAGTAAAAGTCTTGACTACCCCTAAATCCATTGGAGAAATTTTTTAAACATTCAATAGCACTTAACAGTCCTTTAACAACACTATTTATGACTTGCATTGAAGGGTCTAATATTAAGCTATTAACAACTGTTCTAAAGAGTTCAATGACGCTACTAATACCTATCGTTGAACTCCCAAATTCTGGTTCATTTCCCAATCTTTATCTTTTTCACTGGGAATCTATCTATTGATGTCTACACATGTATATTAACTAATAAAAAAAGTTAAGTATTTTTTCACCTAAAGAGGGGTGAAACTATCTTAATTCACATATGAAAGTTCATTAAAATAAATCCCTATCAATAAAATCTTCTTTAACTCTTCTAAATAAGATAAAAAAAACTTAAAATAAAACTCCCTAAGGAGAAAAAAAACATTTTGGTCATTAACAATATTTGCTGAAGACGTTAATGGCACCATTTAAAAGGGTCGTTAAAGCTCCAAATTCATCTAAACAATTCCATAAATTGCCTTATAAGTGTGGTTTGAACAGTGATATTTTTCCAATAGGTTGCATGGTTTACTTAATGGTTGTGGTCCAAACTATAACATTTTTCTTTTTAATAGTGATCTAGCACTTAATGGTTGTGGCCCAATCCATGGCATTTTTATTTTTAATGGTGGTCTAGCACGGGCATTAATTATTTTATTAAGGGATGCTGTTAATCTCCTAATCTTTATTTTTTAGCTTTGTGTCAGTCCCTTCCATTTGTTAGAAAAAAAATTTTAACCTCAAGTTGTGCTTTAGATAACCTAGCTTGCACTTTGGTAAATAGAGAGAAATATCTGCAACATTGAAAGTTAGACTGATGTTACCCATCTATAAAGGCAACTGAATGTCATATACATTGTCATCAATCTTCTTTATGAACTTGAATGGTCCATATTATCTTACTCTCAATTTATGGTGATTCTCATTAATTATATTTTTGTTTAAGAAACATTATTACATCATCTTCCTCTTCAAACACTTAAACTCTTTGATTTAAGTCCACATTAGTCGTATGCTTCGCACTAGCTCTTTGAAGCCTCTTTTTTATTTCAACCTGTATCTCTTGAGTTTTTTTTTGTGTGGCTAATTTTGCAACACTTGCATTGAAATCAACATGTTTAGGTAATTTAGTAAGGTCTGGTGCATGATTTAGTACCTTAGTACATATAAAAAAAAAGAAGACTAGAATCAATTGATGGAATGATAGATTGTATCGTTATAGGCAAACTCATATTGTGTAATAAGGAAGTACCAATTCTTTAGTTTATCACGACAAATTCACTGATAAGGCTCAAATTTATTGTGTTTTTAATGGATATTTGTTATGTTTTGACTTCTAATTTCATGTTTAAATGCTTCATTTTTATTAGAATTATTTAATTTTTGGAAATGGAGATTCATTAGAGAATTATGCAAAAAGATAGCAAATTGGTCATTTTCTAGGAGCTATACGTGGGTCTGAAGAAATCCACTTATAACTCTTACAGACCCACGTATAAGTGTCAACCATCAAGAGATATACAGCAATTGAACACCTACCATATATCTTCAAATCAACCCAACATATATAGCACAGCCAGACATATCTCCCACCAAATCTCCAAGATTGCGGCTGAGGTTTGATTTCAACTAATTCGCTTGTCTTGTAAAGACCAAGTTGTAGGTCTAAAAACTGTAGAAAGGGTGGAAAAACACAGGAGACATGCATAAAAAGCAAGAGAGATCATATATGAAATTCTAAGTTTTTCTCTAGCTTCTCTCTTGAGGGTTTTTAGTATTCTTAGGTTTCAATTACTTGTAAATTTGATTTTAATTTGTTTTATTCTTTGCCAAATGTTGGAGCTTAATGTTAAGACATTTGTCTAAACCTGGAAATCATCTTAATAGGTTTTATAACTTAGATTATTTATGTTATGCTTTTGTTTTCATAATTAATCATAGGATTGTGTTTATGTTTACATCCTTTCTTGTTCTTCCGTTTTTATGAGCATTTCTTGTTGATTTAGCATTATGATAGAATCCAAACCAAGTTGAGAAGTTGGTGGATCATCCAAGAGCTATTATTAGAGATTTCAAACTTCTAAACTGGTCATTTAAGCTCCTGTATTCAGATTAAACAAAGCATGTTATTATGATTATTTTGTATGCTTTAATGAATATGTGTGGCTGATTCAAATTTTTAACTAAGGATTGGTATTTAAATGAATCAAATGAGCTTTCATTGATGTTTAAGGGACTGATTTTTGTTTATTGAAGGGCTAAACCATCTGATTTTAAGATGGCCACTTAAGAAAAGATTAAAAGATAATCTAAAACTTGAGAAATCAACTTAGGTTGTTAGAAAAGTCAATAAACAACACAAATTAATCTTTATATAACCAAACCTTAATTATTTATGAGAGTTTAAGTTCTGAGATTAATTTCAACTTCTTAATCTTAAGGCATGTTAACTTAATTTGATGCATGACCAAACTTCAAATTAAGATTAATAGAGAAAAAGCATAATCTTAACCATAACTTTGTCTTGAATTTAAGAAGATACTCTAAATCAATCCCTAAAAATGTTAATTGCTTTAATTAATTCAATAAAAACCTAATCCTGACCTTGTTTTCATAATTTGTTAATTTTTGGTAAATTTTGAAAGCAATTAGAAGTCAATTTACATTGTTTCAACCAAGTTAGGTTAATTTAATATTTTCTGACTTTTTAATCAATCTTTTGAAATTTCTTAGATAACTATAAGCTAGTAAGCCTAATAATTATAAAATATCCTTATGAGATGGATACTTAGGGTCTTAAAAACACTCCATTATATTACTTGTTCGATAAGTGTACATTCCTACGCATTGGTTAATTTCAAAGTAAAAATTGTTTAAAATCTTAAGTCACTTAGCCAACAATAACATTCACCTTACTAAGTTACCTACCGTCCTGCACACCACAGTTATCTATCATTTGTTTATGAATGAGCTATACTACTATACTTTAAAGATGAGTTAAATATAACCCATGAATCAAGAACTTAGTACTTGGTTGAATATAATTGACTTTGGAACTCTATAGAGCCTTAAAACTTCCCTAAAGGATAGTTTGGCAATTGTTATTGCATTTTTTTTTCTTGAATGGTAAGAAATGTGTTATCTTTGAAAATCTATCAACCACTACAAAAACCAAATCCATGCCACTATATGTTCTTAGTAACCCTATCATAAAATCTATAAAAAGATCTTCCCAGATTTTATCAAGTACGGGTAATGGTATGTATAATTTAGCGATTGATGGGTGGACTTTGTATGTTTGACATGTCAAACATTTAGAAATGATAAAAACCACATCTCTCTCGACTTAAGCTAGAAATATCTCTTATATACCTCAAGGTTTTTATCTCTTCTAGGATTTCTAACTAATCCTCTATTATGAAAATCTCTTATCACTTTCTCTCTTAGTGACATCTGTGAAAGGCATAGATAGTTATTTTTATAAGGAATCCATTATGAATATAGTAATTCTCATATAGCTTACTCTCGTGACATGCTTGCTATATATCCTTGGAATCATCATTGTCAACATATAAGTCTCTCAAGAGATCAAAGCCATCAACTTCCACTATCATTATTTTGATCATAGCCATACTCCTACTCAACACATCTGCCATTATGTTGCTCTTTCTTGCCTTGTAGAAAAGCTTATAAGGGAACTTGTCAATATAGATTGAGCATTTAGCATGCATCTTGACCCTTAACTACTTTTGACACCCCAAATACTTCAATGCTTGGTGGTTAGTGTAAAGACTAAATTCCTTCCCAGTCAAGTAATGCTCTATTATCTTCAAGCTCTCATAATGGCATAGAGTTCCTTATTATAGGTAGCTTACTTTTGCCTCACCTCACTTAGCTTCTCACTAAACTATGTAAGTGACCTTTTCTCTAGGAATAATACTACACTAATTCTTATTCCACTCTCATTGCACTCCACTTCAAACAACTTATCAAAGTTGGGTAAGGCTAAGACAAGTGTTATATATAATTTCTCTCTAATACAGCCGAAACTTGTTTCCTATTCTTCCTCCCATATGAACTTCTCTTTATTTAGACATTCTATGGTAGGAGCTATAATACTGCTAAAGTTCTTGATAAATCTCCTATAGAATGTCACCAATCTATTGAAACTTATTCAAGAGTTTTAGGTGTAGGCCAATCTCTAATAGCCTTGACCTTGTCTTCATTTACTCTAATACCATCATTCTCCATGACATATCTAAGGAACAACAAGCTATCTGCCATGAACATGCACTTCTTTAAATTGGTATATAACTAATTTTCCCTTAAGGCCTCAAATATACACCTTATATGTTCCATATGCTGCTCAATAGATTTGCTATAGATAATGATATCATTAAAATTAACAACCGCAAACTTGTCTATGAAAGATCGCAACACTTGATTCATAAGATGCATGAAAGTGCTAGGCATGTTAGGTAATCCAAATGGCATGACCAATCGTTCATATAAACCATCCCTTGTCTTAAAATCAGTCTTTTACTTGTTTCTAGGCCTCATCCTTATTTGATGGTAATCACTTTGAAGATGAATCTTGTAGAAAATAATGGCTCCACTAAACGTATCTAACATATCATTAAGCCTTGGAATGGGAAATTTATAGTCTATGGTGATCTTATTAATTGCCTTACGGTGAACACACATTCTCTAACTATCATCTTTCTTCAAAATGAGAAAAGTTAGCATTACATATAGTCATATGCTCTCTTGACTGTGGTCTTTACTAATTAGCTCATCTTCCTTCTCCCATAAAATCTCATTCTCCTTTGGATTCATCTATTAATGAGATAAATTAGGTAGGCTAGCTCTTGAAACTAAATCAATATGGTGTTGAATGTCGTGTAAAGGTGACAATCCCTTAGGTAACTCTTTAGGAACCATATCTTTGAACTCTTATAAAACAGCATGCACTTTGTAAGGAACCACAAGTTTGGACTGGTCTCTTACTCTATCCTTTCCTTTAACCATTGACAAATGTACCTCCCTTATTTCCTTCATCTTTCAAATCAACCGATCTATGCTATCCTCTACTAACAAGAAGGGTTTTTGGAATTTCCCTTCATTAATGGGCACTTAAGTGTACTTTACGTCTTATTTCCCAAATTGATAGGTATTCTTTCCTCCCAAGTGTGTTGCATCCACATTAAATTGTCATAGTTTTCCCATCAGAATCTTACATGTATCCATCTCAACCATGCACAATAATGCTTATCTTGATATTTTACAATGGAAAAAGATACTCTACACTACTCCCTAATTAGAATTTGTTTGACTTCCTTAATCCATCCAAAACTATAAATCTTGGGCTATGGCTTGATAGTCAACTTCAATCTTTTCACTGTGGTCTCACTTATGATATTTTCTTAGGTACCTCCATCTATAATTAGATCACAAAGACTCCTTTGAATCAACCATCATATGAAAAATAGTTTATACTTCTATAAATCACTGTGCCCCTTATGTGAGATCATTAGTCTTCGGGTTACACTCATGAAGGCATCTCCATTGTCTCCTTCTTACTGCTCCTAATCATCCCCCTCATGTACACAGATCTCCTCTTCATCTTCATCATCATGCTACTCTACCATATTCACCGTTGTCCTCTTCAGATACTCATTTGATTTATATCCTAGTTCATTACACCTATAACACTTTGGTAAAGCTGGCTTGGTGTACAGATTAATAGGTCTTAGAGCTGCTAAGGCTGCTTTACTAAAGCTCCAAGTAGTAACAATGTTCCTAATATTGTTGTGCAATGGGATTGCATTTGCCACCTCCTTCCCTTTATACCCAGAAGTCTTCTCACCTATATAACGTTTAAATTCCTTAGTCTCTCATTTAATAGGGACTCTATCTTTATGGCTAAGTTCTTTACATCTTAAACTATGATTATCATCTGCATTCCTATCCTTTCCCTTATTTTAATCTCAACCCCTTCAAATGTCATGAAGCTTATTAAGTTTAGGATTCAAATAATTGGTTGTGGGATGCTAGCTTCAAGAACTCTATGATGTATTCATGAATGCTCTAATTGCCTTGATGGTACTGTTAGCATACATTAAAAATATATTGTTTGTAATTTGGTAGTAGGAATCTCCCTCTTAGTATTGCTTCATTATCCTTTGTGAAGAAATTGAATTTCAACCCTCTCCCCTCCTAATATCCTCCAACTATTTCTACCACACAAAAGCTTATACTTTTAGATGATAGGATACTGGCCGACCTTCTTACCCTCTAAAATCTTGGTGTAATCATAAATCGCCCCACCTTTGTTAACCAATCTAGGAAGCCTTCAATGTCCATGTCTTCGATATAGGACATGATGTTTACCTTCAGCTTATATTAGTAAGTCCTCCAAGCCTTGGCTAAATTACTTCATCCTCATCATTGGAACTATTTTCGTAATCCCAAGGTGCAAGATTTTGAAGTTGAGGATGTCTTGTAGGACCACCTTTCCTGTGAATTAGATCCTTGACTTTTTCATTATTACCTCCTCGCATTAATGCTTGCAACTAATCCTATAATCAATATTAGTTACCATTCCATATTGTGAATTAACTCCTCTTATTCTTTGATTGTTATCCAAACTGAAGGCAACCCATGAACATCATCATTGGTGATGTTGACCATGAGCTAACGAATAAAGCTTCAAGGCTCCTATACCACCTAAGGCTGTGTGGAAATGCAATATTCTAATTCAAGATTATAGAAATCATAAATCTAATCCAAGAATTGCTAGAACTAAAAAATCATACAAAAACCTTATGAGAAAACAAGAACTCAATATGTTTTATTGGAAAAAATTTCTTCTTGAATAAAAAATACAAGTACTTATATGTATTACTACTTCCAATACCTAATAATAAAGACATGATCATCTTTAACTCTTTTAAATAAGATAAAACACTTAAAAAACTTTCTAAATAGAAAAAACTTGGTTTGGGTTACTAACTGTGGTCACTAGGGACATTAATAGTGCCGTTGAAAGGAGTTACCAAATTCATCTAGACAATTCCACAAGTTCCCTTATAAGTATGACTTGAACCGTGATATCTTTCTAATAGGTTACAATTTATAACACAATTATGACACAAACTATGGTATTTTCTTTAATTTCAATCTAGCATGGGAATTAACGATGCTATTAAGAGGTGCCATTGATCTCTTAAATTTTATGCTCCAACTCTACATTAGTTATCAAGTATAAAAGACTTATAGTGGTGCCCTTCTACAATTTACTAAAATGGAATCTTTATAGTACCATCTTTCTTTAAACAAAAAGTTTGCATCTTTTATAAACAATGGTTTTTATATTGATCATTGTAACTTTTTTATAGCTAGTAACCAACCAATCAAAAGAAGCTTAACAAAGTTCTTCTTGGGATAATTTTCAAGGAATTTTTATACAATTAGGTGCATGATATGCTAAAATAATGTACAAATAGGACATCATTAGAAAAAAATGTGAGTAAGATCAAGATAATGCACTGTCTAGACAATTTGATAGTGCATATTTACTATAAAATATTAGCCATGCATTATTGCACTGACAATATGGTTTTGTACTGTTAATGCATTAAGAAGATTGGAATCTTAAAGAGATATATTAAGCTTAGGAAAAAGTGATATGGAATTTAAAGTAGTTTGAATATTACCTATGCAATCATGTTGGTACTCTTTTAATTGAAAATCAAAACAAAGATTTCAATAAGTATTGGTGAACTTTTCTTGCATGTGAGGTGATACTGAGATGAAACACCATAAATTAAAGATAAATGCCTCCTTTCATTTCATTTTGAAAGGATATTAAAGGTAAGGTTTTTTAGTATGGTTATGATATGATAAATATTAAATTTAGAAGATCATATGTACTCTTTAACTCTTCATAAAGGAATTTAAAATTTTTTAAAAAGAAAATATAAATGGATATGGACATAAAAGATAAATATGGCTTAACAAAAATCTGATAGGAATTAATAAATAGAATGGATTCAGAATTGAATTGATTATTATAAATATAATTAATTTCATAAATATAATCGATTTTTAGTACAGATAGAATGTTGAGTTGTGTTTTAGGATAATGAAAAGAGAAAACTATATGTTTAAAGAAAAAAGAAAGAATTTCCATGAAAGATGTGTTCATATATCATTATTATGAAAGTTAATAAATGACACACATATACCCATGAGGGTTTTATGATCATTTTAAGTATCAAAAGTAGTTAAGTTTTGAATTTAAAATACATCAAAATTACGTATTCCAAAGATTATGAGATAAGTTCATATCATAAAAAATATTAAAGATTCTCTACAAAAAGATCTTAAGTCCTTTGATCGGTGGAGATTCTCTGTAGAAAGATCTTAAATTTTTTAATTGATTGGAATGATAAACATCAATCCAAGTACATGATTGTTTGTAGTTTGATGCATATACTATGATCCTATTTAAAGATAATTTTTGTGATTATGTTGAATTCTTACATTAGTATTAGAGCCCTTGTTTTATTTTGAAATGCATATTAATTTTAAAGATTCCTTATATTAAAGCATGTCTATTGTTTATATTTGTTTGTTTTTCAAGATGTTTGATATTGTCATGAAATATTGAAATTTTTTTTTGACACAACATATGATGTTTATTTCAGATTTTTTTAACTCTATTTTTGTGTTTTTTCTACGTTCTGAACGATTATGTTTCATTTGAACTCTAGTTTAATTACCTTCATTAGTAGCTCACGATATTACATAAGAATTGAGTTTGAAAACTGAGATGAGTTGTGTTGAATGAGAAAACAAAATGCAAAGAAAGGAAACCATGATCTATTTTGTCTTTTCTTACTTTAGTCATCGGTCTCACTATGAGTTGCTAGATTTAAGGGAGAGTGAAAGACTATAATAGAGGTGGAGAACATAAAAAAGAATAGTGAAAATAGAAAACCAAGAAAATGTTGGAAACTAGAGAAAAGAAAAGAAAACAACACAAAGCTAATGACCATCTATTGCCTAAGGAGTGACAGGTCTTTTTTTTTTTTTAAGATGAAGGTATTGTTTGGTTTAAAGTAGAGAAACTAAAGCAATTTTTTTTAAAAAAAATGAAACAAAGCAAAGACACATCAAAGGAGGCTGAGGAAGATGGGGCATATGCACTTGGTCCTCCTAATAAGACACGCGCTAGATGTCTTACGTCAAGCGCACACAGTGCATGCAGTTGCTATATTGGGCCAGACCTTTTTTTTTAACAAAAAGGTGAAAGGGTGGAAGAAGATATGGGCCTAGTTTGACTAATAACATTTAGACTATAATTTTAAACCCTTAATTAAACTTAATTGGTTTCTTTAAGTTTGGATTAAGTAATAATGCTTAAAGCCTTAATAATGAAATAATGAAATTATTTTTCTAATTAAGAAAAATAATTAGTTTAGTTGAAAAATTAGAAATTAATTTATAATTAAATAATTAAATAATTAGAAATAAGTTTTCTCATTAAAATAAACTAATTTGTTTAGATAAATAACATTCAGAAATAACTTTCTAAATTAGAATAAAATTAGAAATTAGTTTCTAATTACATCATAATTACAAATTAATTTTATAATTAAATTAAAAGTTTTAGTTAAAATGAAATTAAAAACAAATTTCTAATTAAAATAAAATTGGAAATAAGTTTCCTAATTAATTTAGATTAATTAGTTTAGTTTAATTAAAAATTAGAAATAAGTTTCTGATTAAATCAAATTAATTTTTTAGTTAAAATTAGAAATATGTTTCATTAGAAATTATTTTATTGATTAGTTCAATTATAATTTAAATTAGATTTAAGTTTCTAATTAAATTCAACTTATTCATATATTTAAAATTATTAGAAATAGTTAGAAACTCATAGCATAATTTGATTAGTTCAATAAGTAAATCAGTAAGAGAATAAACTGACTTTATTATATGAGCATGAGTTTGCTTTAAGTTAATTCCTTTCTTTCTCACTGAGCTTGTTATAGTTTCTGCAATATCCCACATTTTCGTATAGTTTTCCTCTCTAGCTCGTCCAAGTACAAGACCTACAATAGCTGTTAAAACAGAAAACCTAGAAGTAGTATAGAGCCACTATCACATCGTCGGCATGCTCAATGCCACTCTTTCACCCTAGAGCCTTTAGAATCAGTCTACCGATAAAAGAACCATAGTGGTGGGGCAACATATAGCCTTTTAAGCAAAAAAAATAATTTATTTATTTTGTGATTTCTGGAAATTTATATGTATTCCTCTGGTGCAGGATCATGTTTATGTAAAGCTACTTGCTTTCCTGAACAATATCATCAAGATTTACCTCCTATTACAGGATTAGATATTTCTCAAAATAAGCTTCACCTTTCTAAAGGTATCCCTTAGTCTCATATCTTAATGGGTGCTTTCCTTATTAAATGTCCTCCATTTTATTTCCATAATAGTAGACCATATGTCTTACTTGGAAACAATTTTCTTCAATTATTTGTCAAGATTATCTTTGATACTCTTACCTTTCAGATTCGGTTAAAAACTCCTTGTCACCATTGGCTTGTTGTTACTTGCCTTAAACAGGCTTTTAGTCATCCTATGCCCGTCTCCTTTATCCCTCGCGTCAGCCAGCGTGGTGATTTAGGTTATCAGTGCACTCTTGTTTTAAATAAAGGTAAACCTTTATTAGCAATTGAAACATATATTTCTCACTGTATTCTTCATCTTAAGATGATTCAGGATCAATATGACCTAGTCAAAGGAAAAATACGACGAAACTACTCTGAAAACCCCCTCCAATTTTGGTCTAAGACACAAACAGAAGCACGATTAGAAATGATCAATAAAGAAAAGATCATTAGAGTTCCATTTATGAGATATAGTCTCGACAATTAGGAAGAATTTAAGAAACAGATAAAAGAGTTAGAAACTCTTAAAATTATTCGTCACAGCATTTCTCCACATTCTTCACCTGCTTTCATGGTAAGAGGACATGCAGAATAGGTAAGAAATAAAGCTAGAATGGTAGTGAACTACAAACGATTAAATGATAATACTGTCTTTGATGGATAATTTCTTCCTCATAAGGAAACATTAATTAACCTTACTAGAGGTAAAAAGATATTTTCTAAATTTGACTGTAAAAGTGGTTTTTGGCAAATTAAGATGCATCCAGATAGTATTGCATATACTGCATTCTCTACTCCTAAACGACATTATGAGTGGCTTGTTATGCCTTTTGGTTTAAAAAATGCTCCACAAATATTTCAAAGAAGAATGGATAATATTTTTAAAGATTTTAGTTTTATTCATGTCTATGTTGACGATATATTAATTGCTAGTACCTCTGTACATGAGCACATCCACCATTTAAATGTTTTTGCTGATATCTGCTTTGATCAAGAATTAGTCCTCTCAGAGAAAAAGGCTAAGATTGGACATAATATGATAGAATTTTTAGGTATGGAAATAGATAATCATGGTATTAAATTACAACCACATATTATGGAAAAACTCCATAAATTTCCAGATAGATTACTTGATAAAAAACAAGTACAAAGTTTTTTAGGTGTGTTAAATTATGCTTATGATTTTATTCATAATTTGGTAGATTTAAGGCAACCTTTTCAGTAACTCCTTAAAAAGAATCAAAGATTTGAATTCTCACCTTATTTGATTGACCAAGTCAAAAAGATAAAAGCATTTTGTTTAGACTTACCAAAATTACATTTACCATCTGATTCTGATGATCTTATTCTTGAAACTGATGCGTCAGATAATATTTGGAGTGGAATTCTAAAAAGAATTCAATATAATCAATCTACAAAAGTAGGTGACGAATTGTGTCGATATACCTCAGGTTCTTTTTCAGACACAAAAAAAAGATATCATATAAATGAAAAAAATTGCTTGCAGTTGTTAAAAGCTATTAAAAGTTTTATTATTTTCTCTTACCAAAGAGATTTTTACTCAAAACTGATAATACACAAGTAAAGGCTTTTATTCATAATTATTTGCCTTCAAAACCTGAATATAAGAGATATATTAGGTGGCAAACCTACCTTGCAGAATATACTTTTGATATTGAGATTATTAAATCTGACAAAAATGCTCTTGCAGATTTCTTAACCAGAAATGGTGTAGATTAGTCCAAAGGACGAAATAATAAAACTCTTGACACAAATGTCAGAAGAGATAGATGTGTGCTCAGCACAAACAAAAGATTTGATCGAGATGTCCAGAATGCCTCTGGTTCATCAAGAGATTGGTAATTCTCTCCATTCAATGGGGAATATCTTTCAGATACGTTTAAATAATTATACATATTTTGAGCAGCAGCTCATCAGATTACTGAACAAAGTTCAGATTTATGAAGTTTCAACTTCATCTTCTTCCCCTTCAACCAATTCACTCACTATACCAGGTACACCGATATCGGTAACACCAGATAAATTCTTTACTACTCCAGAAAAGAATAAAATTAGCCAAGCTACACCTACTTCTCCATAATTATCCCAAGGATTTGACAAAATGTCCTTACGACCACAAAGACCTCAAACTCCTCAAAATTCTCAAACTCCTCAAAAATCAACACCCTCTATCATAGAGACTCTTGCTCACCAATCCATTTCTTCTCTTCAAAAGAGACATCCTGCTATTAAAGCTCACCATGATTGCATGAAAGATTTATATTCCCTTGAAAATAAGGAGACCCAATACATTGATTTTTCTGGCCTTTACCCCAGAATAAATTTCCTTCAAGGTTCTGATCCTCAAGAAATCAGACACTGGTATGATTTTGGTGCAGTTAACACCATCTACTTGACTAACCCAAGGTTTCCAGAATTGGACTTATTGCCTAAATGGATTAAGATTGGAGTACAAGATTATTATATGAATAATCCTATCATAACTCCCAATGATTTATTAGTCCTAAAGTTTTTGTCCGCAGGACCTGACTTCTTCGAAGATGAAAAATATGATGCTTTTCACTTTATTCAATTGGTAAAAGCCGATTCAATGTCTATTACAGTAGACACCAAGATTGAAAAATCATTTATGAAATTCTATGAATAAGATATCCATTACAGAAGAGCCATTGGGTTAAAGACCTTACTTATGCGAATGGAAGTTGCCTTCAAAAGAGGTTTTAGAACATACAGAGGAAAGAGTCCCTTATCCTCCATTATGATTTCATTTGAAAAACAGACACCCCCTGCTGCAGCAAATCACATGAAGTTTAAAATAAGATTAATTGAATCAGGAGAATTAAAATCTCATCCTGAATCTCAAAAAATTTTCTGTCAAATGCGGAAGCATACAAAAGATATGTGTCCAGCCTGTCATGGAGAACATGGATTGAAGAGAAAAGAACAAGATACTTCATCTGGTGCTAACCTATACAGTGATTCAGATTAAAAGTTGAAAGAAGTGACCTCAAAGGTGAAAGATATGACCTCAAAGGTGTCGGCCATTTGGCCACTGTAGAAAGATGCTGTCATCCACGACACTCAATGTTGTCTTCTCAGAATCAAGTTAAAGAAATTGACTATTTGGTTTATTGATAATTAGACAGTAGTCGACTAGTCACTCGTCAACAGATGTTTCTGATCGATCAAATGATAGTCAACTTTTTATAAAAAATTCACAATTTGATCCTTTAAATTTTTGCAATTTATATTTTAAACTCATATCGAGTATTTCAAATACTTGGTAGTACAAGCTGATATTATTTGATAAACTTGGTATTGATCGATATTTAAACCCAATAAATTACCAGTGCCATACCATGTTGTTTACCGGTTGGTATGGCATGGTAAACAAAACCTTGAATAAAATACAAATATTTTGAATAACAAAAAATTAACACGACTTTTTTTTAAGCATAAGAGTTTGACATTCTGAATCTTTCTCTTGAAACAAATCCAAGATGTTTAAAACCATTATAAGTACCCTTAAAATTATAGAACATTCATTTGCCCTAGCCAAAGTAGGCTAAAGTTTTCCAAACTTCATTATTCCAAAACAAAGTCGTATATTCCTTGGTACGTCATTCATTTAGCTTTTGTTTATATCATTTTTAATTAAGATATCAAATTCTAATGATAATTTTTCGAACATGAGTTTGATTCATTTACGGGTTTTAAGGTTTTAAGTAATGATGAGTGAACAAAAAGAGTGGGCGAAAGATATTATAAGGTTTTATTTCATCATTATTGATCTAGTGAGGTATTAATCCAAAGTTTTAATGGTAACAACATATATTACTATTAATGAATTCACTTTTGGTGATATTAGTAGCTATTATAATGAAATAAAGCAATATGTGAAAAATAAATTCAATGAAGGGTAAAATGAGTAAAAGGAATCAATTAAATAAATTAAGCAATTAAAGGATGTAGAAAAAGAGCAAGTAGAGTATATATGCAATTTAAGAGAGTTTTTAAGAAATTTAAGAGAAGAACCAAGAATAAAGAGAAACCAAGCACATCAAGATATAACATATCATTACAATCCTTCTTGTTACCTCATCTTGGTCATTTCAATAAACTAAAGGCTCAATCATTGTATTATGTCATATTTAGGGTACATTGCATATACCTTTTCATAAGCAATAGGAAAATTAGGAAAATTTTAAAAGAAACCCTCTTATTGCATCAAATTAATTTTAAGTAACTTTTGAAATAATTTTAGATTAATTTTTGTCTAAGGAATGCCTTTCAATTTTTAAAGGAACTTTAAAATTTTTGAAAAACTTGTTAAATAAAATTTGGTCAACTAATATGGGGTTTAGGCTACCCATGTTAAAGTTTTAGATAAACTAGTTGATTAATATAATCGTGTTATCAACCAATTTCTTTTAAAACATGTACTATGAGTTTGTAACTATATTGATCAACGATTATGCCAAAAGGATTGACCAATACTACTATTACTTATCATTATGATGTCTAGTGATGGATGTTGAATCTAACAATAATAAATTACTACTTTATTACAAATAGATAACTTATAAATAGTGATAAGTGTGGTCATATTTCATAGGGATTGGGCTGATTTATTAGTTTTTGATTAAACAAGAATGCATAAAGGAAAAAGGGGGGGATGTAAATTCTAACTAAAATAAATAATTTAAATAACGTCAAAATTTAGATAAACATGGATTCTAAAATGGATAAGAATATATTCAATGGCATAATTTTAATTAATTCATTTTAAATTAATCACTGACTCAATAATTGATTTCTTTGGTTCCTAAATAAACTATTCATAACTATTATTAAACTCTAGCAACTTAACTTTTCCTGCTTTTTTGATAATTAAGAGAAGCTATTTAAATTATTTCTCTTATTATAAATAACTCTAAACAATCTCTTAGGTTTTAGTTTATCAATAAAATTAAATATTAGAAAGACTACCAGTTATAACTAACAAACTCAAAAAATTGGTTTATTTAGGTTAGATCACATATTCTCATAAAATAATTCTCATTCGCTACAGATATTAAAACCTTCAAACAATTACAGATTTGAAATTCTAATTACCTATATATAATTTTGATTAATTGGATAATAAGCCTCTTGCACAATAGATCAAGATAATAATTTTATTAAAAAAAAGAATATATGAATATTTGGAAATTTAAAGAATGTAATGTAATCAACTCAGCCTCATAATCCTCAAAGAGCGAACTTAGATTATCATATAACAAGAAAAAAAATTAGCCACTTTTAGTGAGAAAAATAATAAAAGAATGAAATAAATTAGTGCCACAGATTGGTGAAGGTAAATGAAAATAACTAATATGCAACTTTTCACCTTTCTCCCCTTACTTCTCCTTCTTACTTCAATCCCTCTAGAGAGTGCTCTTAATAGTTTTTAGTCTTTTTTCTTTTTTTTTTTTTGCATGTGTTATGATGGCTAAATAAGGTTTTTATGGTCTTTAATAGGTTCTTTAGATATTTGGTCTCTCTTTCTTAAAAATCCCATCACATGTTGTTTACTAGACCACAATAGTGCTTAAATCAGGGAACAACGATGCCATTTATTAATGCTATTATGCTTCCCTCTGCCTCTTAAACTATAACAACAGTTTTTGGGACACACAATGATGTTATTAAAGGGTACCATTGTTCTTCTTAACCTTTTATTTGGGATGTTTGCTTCATAATTCATAATGGTGGTTGTATTGCAATGTACAATGACACCATTTATAAGAGTCATTATTCTTTTGCTGAGATCCAAAATGTACTTGAAATTTATTCAAAAAACTATTTCTTAACTTTAACTTTTCAATCTATCATCATAACTCAAGTCAAAATCAAAATCAAAGAATTAAGAACTTTGAATCACTTAAAACAAAGGAATTATTGTAATCTATATGAATATTTTACACCTTATCAAAATCTCCCATACTTTAACTACTGCTTGTCCTCAAGTAATTATTTTAAACAACTGCTTAGAAAGTGTTCCAACATAAGCAAAAATTAACTAGACACTTTAATATAAACCTTATCAAAATCTCATAACTCAATCTTGACTATGATTGATTTTGTATAATCACATGGAATAGTGATCAACCCTTAACACAGAATATTAGGGTTCAATTAAACCTTGGATAAATAATTAAATAACCTACTCTAAGGTGCCTGGTAGTTTCCTTTTATGCTCCATCTTACCATAATGAGTGCATTTTATGTTTCATTTTTGCCCCTCCCCCACTTTTGATGATTTGACAAGTTTTATGCTCCATCTCAGCTTTAATTCAATTCTTAACTTTTAAGATCATAATTAATTTAATCTTCTTATTATTTTCTTTATTTTTTATCAAATTAGTAATTTCAAAATGCACCATATTTTAGGAAGGTAACCATTATTCAAATACCTTATTGCAAGTTTGCCTAAAAATTCATGCAAACTTTCCTCAAAATTCAATAATATATGTAAGGGTTAATTTCACATATGTAATTCCTATAACCATACTTAAGAAAAATCATAATTAATCAAGAATTATTTAATATCAATCATGCTAATCACATCAACCATATTAAAACATGTTACTTAATAATCAACTATTTATCAAAATAATCCTAAAGTGAGGTATTTAAAACAATCATTATCAGAACTTACACTCATTTAAGTGTGAAATTTTAACTTGATTTTCAAAATTTCTCAAGAAAAATAATAAAAGTGCTTTAATATATCTAATCACTTCCTTATACTTAATCCATAGACTATCC
The DNA here is from genome assembly GCA_028565735.1 of Pinacopodium congolense. Taxonomy (NCBI): domain Eukaryota; kingdom Viridiplantae; phylum Streptophyta; class Magnoliopsida; order Malpighiales; family Erythroxylaceae; genus Pinacopodium; species Pinacopodium congolense. The sequence continues at coordinate 1,247 of JAOXYD010095588.1, read as the reverse complement.
TCAATGTACGAAGACAAAGACTTCAAAAAGAATTAAAGCACAAGTAGAAGAGGGTCAAGGATTTCCCTAAATTGTATGGTGACCAAGCACTATATAGTGAGGGTAGAGTCAATAGTAATGATTTGAACCAAAATAAAACAAAAAAAACATTATAAAAATGAAACATATATAAACTAAAACAAAAATAATTCGTATTGCTACCTAAAAAGTGCAACCTTATTTTATTTCAGTTAACCATATTGTTGCCATGATCAATCCTTCAGATGCATTACTAGGACCAATTGGTGGATATCGCCCTCAAATCAGAGTTCCTCATACAACCTTACAGTGCAATCACACATGGAAAATGAATTATAGTGAGGACGAGAATGCTGACAAGCATTGCATTGCTTGTAAAAGTAAAACTTCCATCAGACACAGAGCATATTGTCCGACATGCCAAACTATGGTTTGCTCTCTTTGTTCTCAACATTATTTTAATCTTCAAGTAAAGGTTTTGCCTGCCATCAGTGAATTTCCTAGAATTACTAATTTGGTAAATGAGCAAGCTTCATATATGAATCATCTCATAGTTGAAGTCAATAACCTTAGGCAGAAGAATCAACTTTTGGAAGAAGAAAATGCTTCTCTAAGATTGCAACTCCAGTTGGCTCAGGATTACAAAGAATTAGCAGCCAAGACAAATCATGCCGAAAATATGGATACATTGGCTGAGTCATCAGAAGATGTGGCAAATGAAATTGAGTCAGAAATAGTGGCTACTACTACGGATCATTTGTTGGTAAGTACAAATCCACCCACTAGTGATAAAACATATTCTTCGAATATGTTGTACAATCTGATCGTTGAGTTCCATATTCCTAATATTCCAACATTCAAACTCAAAACAATCCTGGATACTGGAGCATCCGTTTGTTGTGCAAATATCAAAGCAATACCTGCAGCAGCATTGGAAAAGATCTCGACACCAGTCAATTTCAATAGTGTAAACTCTGATACACTATCCACTCACAAAGTCAGCAGAGGCAAAATGAGTATCGATGATCATACCTTTTCTATACCTTTGATATACTGTTTTGAAATGACCCTTGGCAGTGGCATTGAATTTCTTATTGGATGCAATTTCATCAGACATATGAAAGGTGGTATACGCATTGAGGGAAACCGTATCTCCTTTTATCATAAGATCACTCACATCAATTCATCACCTTTTGCAAAGATCAATCTTCTCACATTACCTGATGGTT
>JAOXYD010095567.1:0-11879 GCA_028565735.1 Pinacopodium congolense | reverse complement strand
CCATTAACTTCTTCAGCTCTATATATATACATACATATCTTAGAACCTCAGTTCTAAAAATTGTTCCCAATCCACCCGGTCATTTACACGCAACTTTGAGAAGTCAGCTATCCATTGATCATCACCTAGTCCATTTTGATCTTCAGGCCCATGGCAAAAGCTGAGAAAACAGAGAGAAAACGATGCTGGAGCATTAATAAAATAGCATAATTTCATTGCATTTCAGGATGAAGAATTTAGGACAAGCAAAAGATGAGTTTATTCCAAATAGTGCTATCAGACCAAGGCATTTTCCTCTGCAATTTCCCTACCAAAACCACTGCCGGAGAGGAAAAAAGGGGCACCGAACGTTAATATCTAGAACAATTATAAGATTTAACATGGTGTGCAGGCGCAATTTCTGATAATGACATGCAAAAATTGATAGCTTCCCTCATTCCCCTCATCCTATTCTATCCCCGTATTGCTAGCAGCATTGTATTTCCATGTTAGATTTTAAGCTAAATAAGAAATGCTTAAGCTGAAATAATGTAAAAAAAAAAAAAAAGAATGATTTGGTATTCAAACTAACAAATAACTTGATCTAATGCGACCAAAATGTATAAAGATGCTCCAATTGATCAACTCCAAATATGTCAACGATTCATTGATACAAAGAACCCATAAAAAGGCTGAGAAATTTTAATACAAAACGGAAGGATAAAGAGAGAGAGAGAGAGAGAGAAGAAAAGGAACTCATCTCAAGTATGCCATAGTAAAAGAGGAAGGACATTGTTTTTCTTTTTGTAGATCGAAGGTTAGAATGAATTAATGTTGAATCAATATAGTGAAGGACATTGTTTTTCTTTTTGTAGATCGAAAGTTGGAATGAATTAATGTTGAATCAATAGAGTTTGGCTGCTTAAGTTTAGAAAAACCAATAAAAGTTATCCGTTAAGGCTACAAAAGCCATTAATTAAATATTTGAAACTGATGCCCAAGTTGCAGAATACAGAGCTTCAGAACTAACATTATCTTTTTATGTTGCGTGCAATCAAAACTCCTGTCAATTTTAATAATTCAAATTTTAATTTTGATAAAAAAAATTAAAAAATTAAAATCATAATATTTATATTTAAATTTACGTCAGATTTTAACATCTTTAAACATTTAGATTTAACTTTAATATTTTGAAAACGTTAAAATTAAGTCATAATATTTTAAAACATTTAACTATGTCAATACATATGGTGCCATATTAAAATTTTAAAAGTTTTTAAGTCACACGATATATGTAGATCCTACAAATAGAATTCTTGAGTATTTTGAATTAGTATTTTTTTAATCCCAATCACTCTGCAAAATCAATCTCCTCCTCTGTCGCTCTTTGTCTTCAAATTAAATATTCTGATTCATTACAAGTTATCACAAGCTTAACTCTAGTATGTAGTTGATAGGGTATAATTTATAGAATTTTTTGATGTGATTTGTTATGTGTTTACTTCTATTTCAGTGTTAAATGATCTAATTTTTATGTGGTATTATTTATTTTGTAAGCTCTTACCAAAAATAGAAGATTTATTACAAAAATATAAAATATGGTACTTTTTTCAAAAGAATAACGTGTGTCTTTAACGGCGACGTTGTTTTCATCTTTTAACTACCGTTATTGTCTTTGGAGGAAAACAACGTGATTCACTAATGACTTTGTTGATGTTCGAGCAAACCACCGTTGAAATCCATTCTGCATACGATAGATTAACATGAGTATATAACAATGCCTTCGATCTTCGATACTGGAGCCGTTGATGTCTAAAGGCATGTTTCAACAAAGATACAAGGGACAATTTAAATAGTTCACTTATAAGCCGACTCTAAACCTATTTGAGATGTATATAAGTAATCTTTTGAAAACCTAGCAATCATATGTTAGTCAATTTTCAACAAATTTTATTTATTGTTTTTCTTTCTTTTCAATTTAGCTTTAGATTTTCAATACTTTTAGCTTTCAATTAATTGTATTCGATATTCAAAGTAATTTTTAAGGATTTATAGAATTAAGGCACATGATTCAAAGTTAGAATTTAGTTTGAAGTTAGATTTAATGTTTTCTAAACTCTTAATTTCATTGTAATTTAACTCTAATTTTGTTTTGATCAATAAATATGTGTTGTATTTTCATATTTTGTGTTCTTTAATTAATATGTGGAACTAAACTGTTTATTATTTAAAGCTTGGTTAGTAGATGTTTTAATTAAGATATTTTGTATGAATTGTATGTCAATCTTTGTTTATTTAAATGTTTAATTTTCTATAATAAACTGACCACTTATAATAGAATCATAAATAACTAAGGATCTAATAAATATATCTTAGATATTGGAAAATTTAATAAACAACGTAGTTTAAATTAGTGAATGACTAAATTCTATTTAATTGTGATGGTCTTAAGTTTAAAATAAGAAATCTTATGAATAAATTTCTTTTGTGTCAAGTCTATCACCTAAGTTTATTGTATGATCAACTGCTAAATAGAATCAATAGAGATAGAGTAGTCTTAACCATGATTGTGTCTTTACTTATTAAAGATACCCTAAATTAAGCAATATAATCATTTTTAACTCAACTGAACCAATGAAATCCAAAAAACCCTTAGCTATACATTTGAATTTGGTAATTTTCATTAGTAATTTTGATTTTTTTACATTAATTAAAAGTGATTTAATTTAGTTAGTAATTTCAATTTAATTAATCAATCAATTTAAGTTCTCTAGATAATTATGATTTGAGTGGCCTAACAGTTGCACTTAAATTCTCATGGGACAATAACTTGGACTTTAGTAAATCTATTATATTACTTGTGATAGGTATACTTACCTATTGGTTGGTATGAATTTAAATTGGATTAAAAGAAGTAGAGTAAGAACGACCATAAATAGTGGTCTCATCGGTATTGTTGTTTCTATTTGATCTATAGTGTTGATGTGAATAAAGATGGATAGTAAACGAGCAAGAAGATGAAAAAAAGAGCAACATAGAAATGGCAATGTGTGGAATCAGAAGAAAAGAAGCAAGATTAAGACGACACCATAGGATAGGGATTTGTGGTTAAGTGATAGAGACATGTGTTATAGTTCAATTGGTAGTTTACTAATGGCTAGAATAGTCGTCAAAATAAAATGTTAGAGGAAGTTAAGATTAATGAAAATAATAAACTCACTTTCCTCTCTCTTTCTCTACTTGATTCTTACTCTCTCTCTCTCTCTCTTTACTAGTTTATTTTTTGAATTCTCGCAAATTAAGAATCTTGATTAATCCATCAATAAACCCTAATTTGAAAATGAAATCTAAACGAATTAGTAGCATTGAGTTAGTACTAGAGCATATTCGATCTTAGAGCATAAAGTAATGGCAGAGGAAACTTGAACTCAAGAGTGGAGAAGGATTGAAGAGGGCTTGCGTAATCAAATGCAAGAGTTATAGCTTCATCAAGAAAAGGAATACACAGGAATTAAATGAATGGATTATGTAATTACATCAGAAGGATTAAAAAATGTAGTGGTAAGTGGTCAAAGAGATTAGAGTGGTGCTAGAACTTGGAAGTGTTAAAAGGGTATTTTTGGGGCATTATACCATTCCTACTTGATTCATTAAGATAGAATTTCCTATATTTACAGGGGAAGTATTGCAAGCTTAGGTCTTCATTCAGCTCCTTCATAGAATATGGAAAAATATCCAATCATAAGGCGTGAGTAAAAAATAAATGGGACCCATAACATCTATGTCAGCATTTCCTATCTTAATGCCTTCAAAATACCGCGGTTTTTAGATGATTCGTCTTAAGTGTGAGTAATTATTTTCACTTTATAAAACATCGATAGAGGAAAAAGTTGGACTAGTAGCTGTGCACTTAGAAGGAGAAGCATTAAATTGGCATGAATTATATTTGTGCAATAGAATGAACAAGGAATTGCCTAATTGAGGAGAATATCTTTTGGCATTAGAATAAAGGTTTAAGGAATTAGCCTTTAAAGATCTTATAGGAGACTTAAAGGAGTTGAAACAATGAGGGGCTATCAAGGACTATTACGCTAAGTTTGATTTGTTGTCTTACCGCCTAATGATGCTGACGCCATACTTGGGAAGTTTTTTTTAAGGAGTTAAAACTTGAAATAGGATATCTTACGAGAATTTGGAATCTTAGAACTTTATAACTGGTATATAAGCTTGCAAGAAAACATAAATTACGAGCATTACATTGTTAAGCAGAAGTACAATCCAAGGAGTGGGTATATATACAGGGGGAACTCTCTATAATTCTCTGAAACCATCCCAAGGTTTATTACCTAAGCCTTAAAAGGGAGGCAATAAGAGGAAAAGACAAGGGGTGAAATGGTAGAAAAATAGCCTCTAGTAAGGAATTGGATGAAAGGAGAGCAAAAGGAATTTGTTTCTAGTATGAGGAAAAGTATGTACTAGGTATAAATGCAAGAGGAAACTATTACATATATATGCAGTAAAGGATGAATTAGAGGAAGATGATTGAAAAGAATAGGAAGAAATAACTCTTCAAGTATCTCACTATAAGCCATGGCTACAGTTAGTAGGCTAGGTATAATCATATGAATATTAAAGTTAATATTCAAAGTTGAATCATCCATGTACTAATTGATGAAGGTGGTATCTACATCTTCATTAACCAAGAGTTGTTATAGAAGATTGAGGGAAAAATGGAAGAAACTGCAGATATCACTATCATGTATGGAGGATAAATGCATCTTAATTGCAATCATATTTGTCGCAATTTCAAGTGGAGGATGAGTGACTGTGAATTTTTCACTAATGCATTAGTAATTAATATCAGAGGAAATGATATGGTCTTACGTGTTCAGTAGCTATTTGCACTTAATGACATAATTTGTAATTATCATAAGGGCTTAATGAAGTTTTAGTGGCAAGTAAATGAAGTAGAATTGAAGAATGAGGAAGGATAGCCAATGGTAGACGTGAAAGATAAGAAGATGGAAAGGAACATATCTACAAAAGATGTCATATGCTATTTCATGGTAACATTAAGAGTAAACCAGGAGGAGAAGGAAAAACCACTATAGAAAGAATACTGGAGTATATGTGTGGAACTTAAGGACAACGATATGTCTGAGGCTAATAAATAGAAACCACAGAAATTACTATAGAATTATAATGACGGGTTTGAAAAACTGAAGTCATTTCTTCCCAAAAGATTCTTTAATAATAGAAAAGCTTTGAAAGAAGGTATAAAGGCTACTAACCTCAGACCTTATAGGTACTATGGCTTGCAAAAAGGGTCAGTGGAAGAATTGGTTAATGAAATGATGAATCAAGGACTTATAGTGTGAGTCCTTTTTCATCATCATTAATACTCATCAAGAAAAAATATGGAACTTGGCATTTTTGTATGGCTTATAGAGCCTTGGATTAGTGTCCTATTAGAGATAAATTTCCTATTCTCTTGATGGAGGATTTGTTTAATGAGTTAAATAAGGATAGGTATTTTTATAAGCTGGAAAGAAGAGTAAGATACCACTAGATTATAGTGTATGAAGAAGACATATAAAACACAATCTTTAAAACATTTGAAGGGTATTATGAATTCTTAGTCATACCCTTTGGGTTAACAATTCTCCAACTATATTTCATAGTTTTACGAATCATATCTTCAAGCTATACTAGTGATTTTTATGACATTGTGATATATAGCAGGAATATTGATTGGCATTTAAAATACTTAAAGTTGGTTTTACAAATCATGAGATCACATCAATTGTATGTCAAGCTAGGTAAATGATCATTTAAGGCTACTCGGGTCATATCATAAGCTGGAAAGGAGTGGCTACTAATCACACAAACTACAGGTAATAAACCAATGACATGAACCTAAAACCGTTAAACAATTGATGGGTTTCTTAGGTTTGTGTGAATATTATAGATGATTCGTGAAGAATTATGGCATGTTAAGCAAACCATTAAAGAATGATTTTACGTGGAATTAAGAAGAAACAAAGGCCTTTATAACATTAAAGAAAGCTCTAATGTCAGCTTTGTATTAGCCTTACTAGATTTTTCAAAGGGGTTTGGTTTAGAAGCAGTTTTATAGAGAAGGGTTATGAGTAGTCCTTATGCAAGAGAGATGACCCCTAGCATATGTTAGCAAAACTCTATCCAAAAAAAGAATTTATTAATATATGAGAAAGATTTTTTGGCTTTGGTAATAGCCATTAAACAATGGTCATGTTACTTGATAAGGAGATACTTTGTAATTCAAAATGATCACCATAGTTTGAAATATTTCATAGAGTAAAAGATAACCACTCTTTTTCAACAAAACTGGTTGCATTAACTCATTAGATTTGACTTTTCTACTCGTTACAAGAAAGACTTAGAAAACTCAACAGTTGATTCCTTATCAAGAGTCACTAGTTCATAATTATTTGCATTATCTATTTCTCAAATTCATACTGCTTTGCTTCAAGAAATCAAATAAAGTTGGGTAGAGGAATGTAGTTTAGAGGATAATTGAGCAAGTGAGAAAAGGAGAATGCAAGGGTACTACTTATACATGGGATAATGAACACTTAAGGTGGAAAGGACGACTGCTAATGGGAAATCCCTTACCTCCAAGGAAAAAGATTACTACGTTATTCCATACCTCAACTCAAAGAGGACATTCGGGATGGCTTGGAACTTATAAAAAACTAAGCATGTCTTTCTTTTAGAGAAGATTACAAAGGGATATGCACAAATATGTGTAGAAATGTAAGGTCTGTCAACAAAATAAGTATGAATCTGTGGCTCCTTATTGTTGATTTATACCCTGCAGCCAATCAATTGGTTGTAAACTTGTGACATATTTTATTTTAAAGGCATTATTTATCTTACATAATAATTTAATTAACTAATATATAAGATAAGTCTATGGAATAAATATAATTTACAAGTGAAATTATGATAGAGATCATAATTATGAGATTTATGTTATAATTAAGTATTGTCCTTAAATTGCTCTTAATCTTTGCTTTATTAAGATTAGACATTAATAGAATGAAAAGATTAGTACATATTATATTTTTCCTTATGAAAGAAGTTGTTGGTCTCATAGATTAAAGAATGAAGATACTTAAACAAACGTGTGAGTCCTTGTTAGAGAACAAACTCACTGAATAGACCCAATATTAGAATTTCATGTGCATCATTACTTGTATATATTTGTAAATACTCATTGTGATAGTTGTATAAGTAATCCCTAGACTTGAGATTACCAAAGTTATCTTGTATCAGAAATGTTATGTTTTGATACTACTTATGATCTATTATAACCATAGATAGTTCACTTAGTAGTCATTAGATATAGCATAAACTATATAAAGGTAGTCAAGTGATCAATATTGGATTCGTTACCCTAAAGTAATTAAAGAGAATATTCTATTAATGAAAAGATGAAGAAGAAAGAAGAAAGGAGGGTTTTAAAAAATCCTCGAGTTAGGGATCCCACAATTGTGGGATTTTGACCCCATCTAATGATCATGGGATGGCTATCCCTGTAGCTCTCTAGGCAGCATTCCCATGATCGTGGGAAACAAACCCAATCCCACGATTGTGGGCTCTGTTCTTCAGCCACACTTTATTTTCTAGTTTTTTAGCTCTCCTCCTAGCTTAGTATGTGTTCCCAACCTTTAATTGACCTCCAAACACATCAAGATTACCTTGCCATCAAAAGGGAAATAGGCTAGTTGAATTTTTCAGTGAATTTAATCAACTTAGTATAGAATTGCAATTCTCTAAGTTACATAATTCGAGCTTGCAAGATTGTGGCTTCGACTAGTCATTCCCTAGTTTGTTAACGTTATCATGTCATTAAATCTAGATGGCTTATTCTAGGTTTTCTCATTATTAAGGACGGGTTTTCTATCTTATAGAACCTATCTAAATTTGAAGGAACTGAGGGTCTAAGAGCTTGTTCAAACCTATAGGCTAGCATCTTTGATCAATCACAAAATAATTTATTTCGAAGATCAATTATAAGTCTAGAATCTTGAATTTATCTTCCACCTAGTGGCCATATTTGTTGTTCCCTTCTTCTTTGTTTACTTTAGTTTCTGTAATTATCTTTAGTGTTTAGTTTTAATGTCTTTGCAACCATGAACTTTCTTTTTTGCGTTTTAGGTAGCATTAAAATAGCTTAGGCATACCTTAGCTCCGTATGGGATCGACCTTAACTTGCCCTAGCTAGTTAGTTAGGTTAGTTACGTATTTTATTATTTAAGAGTTACAAACACACCAAATTTTTGGCTCTATTATGGAGGAGCTGGCACTTATGTTTTAACTATTTCTAATGTTGTTTTTGCTTTTTTTTTATTTTTTGTTTTTTATAGATAATATTATGGTTTTTTTGTCTTTGATTCATAGTTTTTTCTTTTCTAATTTTAAGATCTTTTAGTGGAGATGGATCATTATCAGCATGCCTATTAATTTGACTCTTATTTTTATTACCCTGATAATGCTTTTAATTCTTTTGCTACTTCTGGGTATGAGCATCAAGTGGCAGATTTCACACCCTTAGCCACACAAGTATCAATGGATGATCAACAAGCTAAGGTATGTGAAGTTTGCTCATTTTTAGGTTACCATTTTTATACATGTCCTGTTTTACAGGATATGTAGTATACATATAATTGTCCACTAAGCTACTATAGAGATCAGTCATACTTCCAACTAGAGCCTCCACCTCCTCCATCACCACCACATGCTAGTAGGATGTCAATGGAGCAGATTGCCAAGAGTTTAGTGTTTAGCACTCTTTAATTCAAGTGGGAAAGGAGGAGTAGTTTGAAGACCTTGGTAGATCAATTAAGCCACCTAGCATATGTGGTTTAAAGCCTAGAAGCCCAAGTGTTTGACATCATGCTCAGCCAACTAGAGGGAACATTATAAGAGGAGGTGTGCATTCCTACAAAGAGATTAGATCAATGGGGGTACCCAAAAGCCCTAGAGGAAGAGGAAGAGAAGTTAAGAGAGGAAGAGTCACTAGTTTAAGAAAAGATGGAGAGTGCATAATGTCCATAGGTAAGTGATGCAATTCTTGTTATTGCTAACTGAATCACATTTCTTTACCTAGTTCATTACAGGTGAAAAAAGAAGAAGAAGAGAAGAAGAAAGAATAAAAACTACAATAAGTGAACTTTTTTGAAGAGATGTGGGAGAGTGAGCTAAAGACCACAGGTGGCAGCAAGATGTCGAGTCTCCATATCCATTGACAATACTCTTACAAAGACCATCCCAGTGTGAGAAGAGCGATGTCGAAAAAGATGAGTAGACATCAAAGTACGATGGTGAAATGAAAAAGTTCCACTCCTCAGAAACCTTGGATCATCATGTTGATACGGAGCCTACTTCCATGAAAGGTGCTCCGGGCTACCCAGAGTATGATCATGCTACTTGTCGAGCTCAAGTACCCATTTGACAATAGATAACATTGATATACCAAGGGACAAGCTTATGACCTAAACTAAGCACTTGATGGGAGGCACCCCGACTGTATCCCTTTCTTTTTTATGTTTTTTTCTTTAATTATTTTGCTTGCTTTCTTGGGCCTATTTTGTTTTTATGTGTTTAGGAGGGGAAGTTAATATCTTTCAAGTTGCGATCTTTCATTTCAGAGCTTCATATAGCATCTTCGATCCTAGGTTGTATTCTTGACCCCATCCCTTGTGTTTTTCATTGATTTTGTGAAATTGAGAGCAATGTCCATAATAAGTATGGGGGAGGGATCAATTTGAAATTTTTTAATTTTTGCACTTAAAATATGATGAATGATTAATGTTTAACCATGAAATTTTGTCATAGTATTTAGATTGATAATTGAGTTATATGCTTGAATTTTGATTAGGCAACTTGAGAGGACGGGAAATCATGTGGATTGATTTAAGTAGTTAGTTGCATAAAATTAGTCAATAATTGATGCTTGAGAGATTAGGTAATGCAATAATTATTGATAGATTTTTCATATAACCATATAGTTGTTGAGCCTATATGACTTCATCATAGTCATCTATTTTCTTTGTTGTGTGTTATGCTCTCCTAGGAAGATTATCTTCAGAACTTGCTCTGAACCCATTTGATACTACTAGTTGCATGTTTTATGGAAATGGTTAAGGCCTTCTTTGTTTTGAATTCCTTAAATTAAATGACCCCCCGAGTTATTTTTCCTTTTCAAACCCCTTTGAGCCTCTAATCCTGTTTGTTTTTGAAATAATTGCCTCATTTAAAATCCAATACCTTTTAGTCTTACCCTGTCATAAGTTGAATGAAGTACTGAGTAAGTACATGATGTATATTATTTTGGGACTTTAGCTTTATATGGTATTTTGAGATATTTTGATAGGTACTTCTACTCGTGTGTTTGTTGATATATGATATTATTGTTTCTCTTGTTTTTAGCTTTTTTTCAGTTAGAAAAAGAAAAAAAACAAAAAAAGAAAAAAGGAATAAAATATAGTAGCATTACTTAGTAATGAGTAATTGTAGTCTTATGTGTTCATTTTTTCATCTCATAATTTGTATTTGATTGTCCTTTTCACTTAGTGCTTCGTTATTGCTTATGATTAACCTCTTTCCCTTTTTACCTTCCCTTGACCCAAACTCCAATCTAACTAAGTAAAAGCGCTATTGATGCATGATAACATGTATTCTATGTAGTGGAAAATTGGTGAATTTGCAAGTATATGATAGTATAGTCTCCTAGAGGAAGTCTTGAGTGAAACACCAACCCTCACATACTTGAGTGATATAAGCAAAAACTGTGAGGAAAGTCCATCTTAGTTTTTGACCATTTTACTCCCTGAAATTTGACAGCTTCCTATAAAATTGAAGTATATTCTCACAATTATTAAGCCTAAAATTCCATCATTAACTTCCAACCCAAACACACAAAAGCATAACATCATGAAAATAAAATAAAACAAAAATTGAAAATACAAAAAATACAATACAAATGCAAGAATAATAACACAAATAACGAGAATATGCTAGAAAATAAAAGAAACAACAGTTATATTAATTAAAAACCAATATTCCATACATAAATATGCAAAAACACAACTAAAATCTGAAATAAATTCAACATAAATGAAATAACAGTAGAAAAACACAAAAACACTAGAGATTCTTGGTCTACAACAAGTAAATAAAGGAGTGGCAAAACGAAAATACAAGAAACTAAGCTAAAACTTCCTAAACTAACAAAGAAATAAAGAAAAACACAAAAAACCCCTAAAGGAACAGTTGGAATAGTGAAAAAGAGGGGATCTCCAAATGAAGTCCTCAAGTAATTTAAACACAACCAAGATATGTTGTCAGTTTGTTTTTAAAAAAATTCAAGTGTATGCAGTCTTTCAAACTTTTGCAAAATCAAGCATCAAGATACTACATAAATCATAATCTTTTCATTAGTGGACATAATTAAAGTCAAAGGTAGACATTATTGATCAAAAGCAAGCAAAAAATTCAGATGGACTTTCCTTAAGTTTTTTGGTCTTATCACTTAAGTATGTTAGGGTTGGTGTTTCACTCAAGACTCCTTCTAAGAGACTACACTATGATAGACATGCAAATACACCCATTTTCATTTACATAGAATATATTCCATCATAGATCAAAAGGCCATTTACTTAGTTGTAATGGGTTTTGGATCAAGGTAAGGTAAAAGGTGCAAGAGGTTAATCACAAGCAGTCACAAAGCACTAAGTAAAAGGGATAATCTAATACAAATTATGAGATGAGCAAATAAAAATAGAAGATTGCAACTACTCATTACTAACTAATGCTACTATATTTTATTCCTTTTCTTTTTCTTCTATTTTTTT
>JAOXYD010095556.1:0-11879 GCA_028565735.1 Pinacopodium congolense | reverse complement strand
TGCACGTCCTCACCAAACCTAGCTCTTTTTGTTAATCCATGCACCACCGTTTTTGTCTTAAGTGTGTTGCATTTTGGAGAGCTTAAAATGCAAGACCACTTTTTCTCTTAATTCCTTTACAAAGCTCCTATTCAATGCTTCGAATCACTTCGAATCTTCTTCTTTTCATTCTAAATTTGTGTCTAATAATTAAATCTGCATCAAAACATAATATAAATAAAAAAATAAGCATTTAAGAAATAAAATAGAGTTGAATTCATATTGAAATACATATAAAAATATCATATAATTCAAATCTATTAAAGGGAACACAGGGTTAGGCTAAGAGAGAAGAATAACAATTAAGGCTATCTAAAAAAATATGAGTTTAGCAGTAATGAAGGTCTCTTAATAATGAAATCCTAGCAGTGAAGGCTGGGTAACTTAGCTTTGATACCATGAAGAAGAATAGTGAACTAATCTTATTCATCTTAGAAGAAACATTAGAAACTTATGTATAAATACATGACTTAAGACTTAAGTAATAGAAATAAAAAAAATACAAGATAACTTAATTACTGTTTCGATAGTCTTATATTTTCTTGGTCCTATAAAAAAAGGAAAAATTCTATTACATAAATATAGTTCCCTAACTAGGAAAAATATCCCTAGATTAAATGCACTAAATTTTCTCTTTATCGGACCACGACTCTTAGGCAGAAATTAAAATGGCTCTATTACAGGCGTCATTTAGCTTTTGACTTCACTCAGGAGTAAAACAGTGTTACTCCACAACGTTAATACTTCTGCTTTACTTATTACTTTATCCAAGCCTATGATAATGCTTTATTGATAACAAACGTCACCATTATGCATTGTTATTTTTCTTTTAGTTTCTTAACTTTATAATCTTTAACAATTTCAAATAAAGAGTTTTATGTCAAGAGAGAGAAGGAGAAATCACTTATAAAATTCTTGTTTGTATAATGAAAAGTTATAAGTGGTTACTATATAGGTTTGTTTTAGGTTTAGGTAATTTTGGAAATACTTATATATGGGAATATCCATATAAGTTTCCTCTTAATTCTTTTGATACTCAGGTTATCAAGTGGAGTCAAATTGAGTTTATATTTATGTTAAATTAAGTTAGGTCAAATTGTTTTTCAGTTTTTCACTTGGGAACTCGATTTTTTAATAAAATGATACTAACATATGGCTATGGAGAGTTGATGTGGTACAAATCTAACTAATTTAGATTGGCACGTATATAAACTCAATTCGATTCCACTCGATTTATAATGATCAAGAAAAAAACTAATAACTTATGAAAAGTTTTAGATATATGGATTGGGTATAATGTAAAGGCCCACTATACTTAAGAAATAACTATAAAAATATTGTTAATTGTTTAGTTATAAATTTATATGTATAGTAAAGTAGAAGTGTTAATATTTATCTCAATAAAATAATTATTTAATTATTCAAACTTTTCAATGATTTTAAAATTTTATTCCTGAATTATTTTTAATTTAAATAATATAAACATAAATTATAAATTTTATAAGGGAAAATATAATAAAATACACTCCATCTTTAGAAAATAGAGTAAAATACACTCCATCCCTATAGTTTGGCCGAATTTCATTTCACCCCTTTTAACTTTGAAAATGTCACCACACTTCATGAACTTTAAAGAAAATTCCACTATACCTCCTTTCATGTCATATGCCTAGTCACATACTAAGTCATTTGCCCAATCACCTATTATGTTATCCTCTCTTCCACATTAACTATTATGTAACATGCTAAGTCAGTTATTCATTAATGATTGGGAAAATTTTAACAATAGGAGTGCACGGTGAAAGTTTCTTAAAAGTTTAGGAGGGTGTTGTGACATTTCTAAAGTATAAGGGGTGAAATGAAAATTTTCCAAACTATAAGGGGTGGCATGTCATATACTCTAGATTAAATGTCTATCTTTAATATGATATCATATAATCATTCTTTTCTACCAAAAACTGATATCAACTTTCTTCCTCAATAACATTCAGAAAATAAGTAGTCTTAGGCATTAATATTAATCAAAAGAATTATTTGATTTTCTATGTTATATTGCTAAACTACAGAGTTTAATAGGAAGAATAGTAATTGCTAGTAGAGCGACTTGATTTCACTAAATGTTTTAGGAATGTATCAATGTATGTACCTAATTATGAGTTTGAAAGACAACTTAATGTTTTGATACCTTCTTCTAAAATTAAAAGAGGCCTATTTTTAATTATGTCGAGTCAAATTGTTTACATCTTCAGAAAATATTTGTCAAATCAATGAGGGGAATGTTACACATTTAGCTTATATAACTTCCCAAGAAAAATATATAGTTTTATAACATAACATATGAGAAGGATTTTAGCAAATAGGCTAACTAAAGAAGGTACACAAGACCTTTTAAAGGTACCCTCTTTAACTATGCCTAGTTAGTGAAGAAGGAAATAAGCTTTGCACAAAAATTAAATTTAGACTCTAATGTTTGAAAAATATATAAAAAACAAGTTTTAAATGTAAAACCTTTATTTATATTTTTAGTCTTATAATAGCTTTTTAGAGGTGGATTAATTTAATTTATTTATTTCATTAAAATTTCCATTGCTTATATATATATGTGTGTGTGTGTGAACTTATAAACTACATATCTTCTTTGTTCCTACATTTGATAGTATTTAGTTGTCTTTTTATATTTTATTATTTGAACCAAGATTATTTCAAGGCTTATATTTTTAGTTCCCCAAGTGTTTACTCTAATTCAAAGTTATGCCATAAACAAACCATTTACCTCATATATTAGCCAACTTAATTTGGTTATGAACTTATTATATTATTTTAACAAATTAAATCTAGAAAAGTTAGAACTTTTTTTATGAATTTATTGCATTATTTTTACTAGTGAAATCTAGATAACTTTCGAAATAGTGAGAAGAAGAGAAAGATTAACGAGAAAGCACAAGACAAGAGTTAGTTTTAGAGTTTAAAGATGATTGGTGACTTTTCTTATATCTACAAGATTTGGTATTATATTATTAACATGTATATGCACATGCTTTTATTACATAACTTAGAATATGTACATAACATTGAGATATTGATTACATTTTTATTTTAATTTATACTTGGAAAAGATCATAATCTTTCTTCAATTTCTCATATAAATATGTTTTCTAATTAAAAGGAGACAAGTTAACAACATATATGTCTGTTTTGTAATAAATCAAGTAATATATATATATAGATATATCAAATTATATAATACTTCAATCAAGTAGTTTAAATCTAACATATTAAACGGTCTCCTAATTGAAAGTAAGCAAGTTGACAACTTCAATACATATTTATTTGATATTCTCTTTAGGAATCTAAGTGTCAATCTACGAGGATTGCTATTGCCAATGAAATTCTATCTAAGTTAACTAGCTTATCAAAGTGAAGTGATTGAATTATTAAAAAAAACTAAAAAATTAAAATAAATGACTAAGACAACTTGTAAGGATTAATAATCAATGATGAAGTTAAAGAAAACTTGTAAGGATTAATAATTCATGATGAAGTTAGGATTTAAGTAATTAATCATTCTAGAATGCATTTGTATACATTGTTTATCTTGTCATAACTTGAATTCCAAATCTGTTAGACTGTAGGTTCCCTGAGGTAAGTTACACACTCTCTCGAGTTATGAAATTCTATTCAATTCCATAAATTAGAAAAAAGTTCTCTCTTTCCTAATCTATTAATTAAATGCATTAAATTATTCAATGGAATCTATTGTTTTGGTTAAGCTTATACCTAATTTGAATATCTTATATAAGACTATATCTAGGTTCCTATATAAGATATTTTTTTAATGGAGTGATCTAAT
The DNA here is from genome assembly GCA_028565735.1 of Pinacopodium congolense. Classification (NCBI taxonomy): domain Eukaryota; kingdom Viridiplantae; phylum Streptophyta; class Magnoliopsida; order Malpighiales; family Erythroxylaceae; genus Pinacopodium; species Pinacopodium congolense. The sequence continues at coordinate 7,990 of JAOXYD010095556.1, read as the reverse complement.
GTATAAAATTGAATTCTTAATTTATTCATACATAAATCAAAGTTTTGAAAACAAGGTTTACATTCATATAACAATTGAATTCATAGTCATAAATATCCATCAATAAACCTAATTTAAAATCTTGAACTCAAGATTTAATTCAAGAATAACAATAAATACTACATCATAAAGTTCATAAAAACCAAATCCTATGAGAATATTAGTTCCTACACATTATATGAATCATATAAACAAACATAAAGATGAACATGAAACCTTTAACACCTTCAAAACAACATGAAACCTTTAAGAATGGTTTAAGACTTGTCTATTGTGATTTGATGGCTTGTGGAGGCAAAAATGACCTAAAAATAGCAAAATTAGGTAAAGAGGGTGAAGCCAGTGTAATTAGCCATGGCCCAGGGGTAGGCCACCACCATGGTTGACCTTGTGGCCTCCTATTGGAATTTCTAGCTTTTGCCACTCTTCAGCCTTCTCACCATAACTTATTCTCCACTTATCCTTTGGCCATGAATTTGGTATAGAACTTCCTCACTTAATGTTATTGCATTGCAAATTAACTCCACACCATTTGCAATCTCGAAATTACTTCAAAATCCTATAAAATGTAATAAAACATGATAATTATATGACTAGCATCTCATTCAAAAAATTTAACTCAAGATGTATGAAAATCACATGAATTTGCATCTAAAACTTCACTTAATAAGCACTAAATCATGCATAAAATATGTATATTTTAAAAGTTAATAAATATCCTCGTACTTAAGCTGTTGCTTGTCCTCAAGTAACGACTTTAACATTCACTTAAATAAAATCAATCAAGGGTCAAGAGTTAATTAAGCATAAACAAATTTTCAATCAATGCTTTTAATTTATCTTGTAAGTCATAATTCTATCATGAAAAAAACTTGATTATCACATATAAATAAACTATTAGCTATTATGCATCCTTCAATGTGTAGTATCAAACATCTATAAAGTTCAATATGGAATATCATGGAAACTTGTTCAAGGTATTCATCATTAATTCAAAGTATAACTCATTTTAAAATTTTTTAAAATAGTTTTGAGGTTTTACCTTGCCTTTTGACGTGAGGGAAAGCATCTTGTTATGAATGTCCTCTAGTTACTCAACTCGGTTACCTTTTTTAGCTCGTTTGTAATATCATCTAGCCTTTTGACACGAAGGTGAATATTTTATTATGAACACCCCTGGTTACTCAACTAGCTCATAATCGTAAATGGCTACTAGCTCCACTCATACACTTAAACCTTTTTATAAGTATGAAGCCAAAGGAGTGAGTATTTTCTCAATCTACTTAAATACAATAGGCCTTTTATTTATTAAAAATAAATTCTATTCCAAATTCACACAATAGTCCATATATAACTACATTCAAAATTTAACATTGAATACTAAAGGTGCTTAAAATCACAAGCAAATTATGTAAAACAATAGAATAAAAGAATAATTTTGAGTCAAAATCAATTAAGAACTATTCAATGCTCATCTCATAAAAACATTGATAAAATTAAAACATTACAATCAACAATCAACTCTTAGTCTCAATCATTCAAGATGGAATATTCAAGTCATTACTCTTGAATTCCTAGTAACTTAAGTGTGGTAAATAAATGATAAATACTAGCATATTCAACTCCTCTCCATACATGGACTAAATTATCCTTAATTTGGAAGACTAAAAAAAATGTAGTGAATGAAAAGTAAGAGGTGGAAAGGAGAATGAAAATCCCCTAAAAATGACATTTGAAACTAAGCATGATTATAGTGGTTTTGGAGTTGCATCCACATGTTTGAAGGTGAACGATCCAAAACTTATGTTTGAAACTTAAAGAATAGAACTAAAAATAAGTTTTTGGATCAAGGTAGGAGAAAACCAAAATAGAAAAGGAAAAAAAATGAAGAAAAAAAATCTAAGTCTTATAAATCAAGTAACTATTATTAACTGAAATCAAAACGAAAATAAAACTGTAATAAAAAGAATGAAGAAAATAAAAACAAACCGAACTGCCTGGTGTCTATGGCTCGTATTAATCTGCAGTTGGTGGTGGCGGTGGTAAAGAATAAAATTACATATGCTATTGCCATCATGTATACTACTGCTCCCATCTCTCCTGCTAAAGCATTTGATCCTTTTCCCATTGTGCTTGTTAGTAGCATTGAAATTCCATCCATTTAAAGTCATTCATTACTTGATATATCCTAAGCTCCACATGCAATTCCTCTATTTGAATTTGAATCTGATCGAACTATTCAGCCATAGATGGTTCATTAACACTAAAAGGTCCAACCTCCTCCTTATTGCCCTCCTCCTCATAACTTGATTCCAATTCTTCACTACTATCAGGTTCTTGGGTGGTTGGCTGAGGTCATTTTAGTTGTAATTACTTATGTGTCTTAGTAGCTATTCCCATTCTTATCAACATAATAGCATCCAAGGGCTCCATGAGACATTTTCTTCTTGTAGTAGCTTGTAAATAAATATGGGTGCACATTTGTCACATCTTAGAACCTTTTCTTTTCTTCTTGTCCTTAAGCATATCGCATACGAATCTTGAATTTTTAGGTTCTTGCATAAGATATTTAACTAAAGGTTTTAGCATGTAATTTATTAATAAGGACTAAATACATACCCTATATATTTCCTTGATTGTTCAATGATGGCCATGTCAAAGACCAATTGCAATGGCTCACTTTCTCTGTCAATGGTTTCGTTGCCTTCTTCTTTCTTTAATATACCCTGCTCCTCGTATATCGATTCTACAAATTGCTTTTTAATGCCTCAGGATACTGCATGTACTTGCTCCTTTGGTTTCTTTTTAGTATTGCCAAGTAGAGCACCTGAGGGTCTCTTTGAAACACCACTAGCAAGCTACCCCACTTGATTTTCTATGTTCTTGTTCAATTCTTCAATGTTATGGAAATGGACATCTGTAGTAGTAATGTACTTAGTGAGTGTGAGTAGCTCCTTCAAGGTAGGTTGTTTGCTAGTTTGATGCTGTAGTTGGAATCTAGGTGGATGACTTTAATTTTACTTCCCTTAAGTTCTCTACAAGAAATTGGGGAGATTCTGCCATTTTGGATTGCAGGTGTTGCTATGAGGATGTTTTGATGATTACTTACATAATCTGCTTGTTCAAGTTGTCGTCTAACGCCTGATGCCTAACAGTCATGATTAGAGTGACCGCCTTCATAGAAATCATTAGCCATAACCTTGTCAGAGGCAGATGCTACTGTCATATTCTCCAATTTTTTTGGTAAGAGCTTTAACTTTCGCCTATAAAGAAGCTACAAAATCTATGTTGAGTGCACCTCTACTAGGTTTTGTTCTCTACAGTACACTCCCCCACTAGTAAGTATTCATGGCTATATTCTCTATGAGTTCTTATAACTATTAGAAAGTCTTAGAGTTGATAGTGTTACCAGATGATGCATCTATCAATTGCTTAATGGTGAAGTTTAGACCTCCATGAAAGCTTTGCATTAATATTCCTAAGTCAACATCATGATGTGGACACCTTTTAAGCATGTCCTTCTAAAGCTCCTAAGCTTTGTATAAATTTTCTTCTCTCACCGTTGAAAAGAAATAGTTTTGTTGTATAATTTAGCTAGTTTAGAGGGAGGAAATACCTGATCAAGAATTTTTCAGCTAGTTAGTTGTAAAAAGTGATGGAACCTAGCAGATTTGATTTTAACTATGACTTCGCTTGACTTTGCAATGTGAAGCGAAATAACCTTAGCTTTATGGTCTCATTTTATACACCATTCAGCTTAAAGGTGTCACGAATCTCTAAAATATGAGTGTTTGAATCCTTATCAGCTAGTCCATTAAATTGCATATAGTTCTATAACATTTGAATCATTTACAGTTTGATGTTGATGGTCTCACTCTTTTCTCATAATCTTTGTATACTTGACTCCGTGCCATGTAAAAAGGATTGTGAAAGATCTCCTATAGTGAACTGCACTTTTGGCCCTAAATCTCTCTCCATATTATTAAATTATGGTTTTAAAATCTCTTACTTAATAGTACCTCCAAACTTCTTCTCTCTTAGCTCCCTTATGAACGTTCATTTAACTTTAGGATCTAGCTCCACAAATTTAAAAGGATGAATCCTGGTCATGCATAGGAGTACCTAACCTGTAAATTGATGGAAATAACAATAGATCAAGGAAATGCAAAGTTCTTAAATAAAAAACTAAAGTGCAGAAAATTAAAGATTGAGAAGATTAAAAAATAAAAACTAAAACAAAATAAATAAAGCTAATCCATTGAAGAATATAAAAACACTAATAATGACACAGTCCCTAACAACAATGCCAAAAAATGATGATGTGTGAGTTAATTCAAATTTTAGAAGAAATAATAACTAAGAAACGCGCTAAATTAAATCACAATACACGAAAAGGCAAGTGTACATATTGTTACGTAATATAGCGATGGTAAATTCATGTGTCAATCCATAAGGACTGCTATTAATAATGAAATACTATTTAAATTAGCTAGCCTATCAAATTGGTGAATTGATTGAATTATTTTACAAAGAAAACAACTAAAAAAATCATATTCATTATTTATCTTATCTTAATTTGAATTCTAGATTTATTAGATCATAGGCTCCTTATGGTAAATAGAACTCTCTCTCAAGTTATACAGTTTTATTTGATAAATTAGGCGAAAGTTCTTCTATCACAATTTATTGATTGATTGCATTAAATTATTCTACAGAATCTAATGTTTTGGTTAAACTCACACCTAACTTGGATATCTTACATAAGCCTATCTGTAGGTTCCTATACAAGATATTTTCTTAATGGAGTGATCTAATGTATATAATTGATTCTTAATCTAATGACACATAAATCAAAGATTGGAAAATAAGGTTTACATTCACATAACAATTGAATTAAATGTCATAAATATCCATCCATAAGCCTAACTTAAAATTTAAAACTTAAGAGTTAATTCAAGAATAGCAAAAAATACTACATCCTAGTTTTCATAAAAACCTAAATCCTATGAGAATATTAGTTCCCACACATTAGATAAATTATACAAACAAATATAAAGATGAAGGAAATAGAAAAAATCGTGATGAGTTTGTCTTGAATCCTTTAATTCTTAATGCTTTATATATGAAATCCTATCCTTGATCTCGAATTGATGTGTTGGGATCCTTTGTTCAAAACTATATGAAAAACTTTTGGGATGGTTTGGGACTTATCTCCTATGGTTTAATGGCTTATAGTGACAAGAATGACCTAAATATAGCAAAATTAAGTTAAGCGTGTGAGCTGGCGTAGCTGGCCACAACTTAGGCCATTGGCTATAGGGTATGTCACGGCTATGGTTAACCCTATGGCCTCCTACTAGAATTTCTAATTTTTTCCACTCTTCGGTCTTCTTACTATAACTTCTTCTTCACTTGTCCTTTGGCTATGAAATTTGGTATAGAGATTCCTCACTTGATATTCTAGCACACAAAATTAACTCCACATCATTTGCCATACAAAAAGTACATCAAAATGTTCTTCAAAATCCTAAAAAATGTAATAAAACATCAAAAATCATACAAGCAACATCTCATTCATAGAATTTAACTCAAAATGCATGAAAATCCCAAGAATTTGCATCTATAACTTCACTTAATAAACACTAAATCATGCATAAAATATGCATGTTTTAAGAGCTATCAGACCAAAAAACTAATTTGGTAATATTAAGACCATGTTATGTATATTAAACTTGAAGGACAAAACCCTACTTTTTTACTATTTTGGTTTAATCATATAATAATGGTGAAACATATTCTCTTATATAGTTATAAATTTTACATTTCAATTTGAAAATTATGTTAGTTATTTTATCTTTAGCTTCTCTCTATTTTGAATATATTTATGATCCTTTTGTTAGTTTAATTTATTTATAATGTATTTGATTAGTCATAATTCTCTTGATTAAATATGCAAGTTGGAGGTTATTTTATCATAGGTACTTTAAATCACATAATAAGTAGAGTTGTGAGGAAGGGTTAACAAGTATTAATAGAGTTGAAACTTGATTTTATGATCTATAGATAGATTTGTAAAATAGAGAAGGATACAAAGTACCTTAAAATTGACAAGGATTATCGTAGGGTGCCAACTTTCAATTCTATTGAGTCTTTATGAGTTATATATTCAAATGATAATTGCGATAAGTTAGGTAAGTAGTTGAAAGTACACAAGATAATTGATGTGTATGTTACAAATAAACTAGACATCTTAATATATGTTCTAAAGTTGTTGGCTATGTTGTTCGTTGGTTGAATAGATTAAAAATGTGAGTTCTTTAAACCGATTTTATTTTGAAAAGAAAAATGATATTAAGCGAAAGCCAACGCGACGAAAGACAAGTGCACCTATCGAACAAGTAACAAAGTGGAGTACATTTAAGACATCGAGTGTGGAACCTACGGAGAAAAATGGTACTTTATAAGTTAAATACTAGATTAATTAGATTACAATTATCTAGGAAATTCTAAATTAATTGAATTAAATGACCAAAAGATAAAATTAATGAACTATCCCAATTATGCTTCAAACCTTTGCAATTTTTAATTATAAAATGATTTATAAAATTACTAAAAATGGTAAACTTATGGAATCCATCTCCAGATAAGTGATTAATGAATCAATTGAGCTTAAAAACAAATTCAAAGGTAGATTAGAGTTCCTTCACGAATTCAAGACAAAACTATAGTTAAGACTAATGCCTTTTTCTCCATTAAACTTAGTTTAAAGTTTGTTATGCTTTAAATCTAACTAATGGGCTTTAATTTCAAGAAGATGAGTTCTGGAATTTTAATTTAAATCTCTAACTCTCACAAATAATCCAAGTTTGTTCATGCAAGGATTGATTTATGTTGTTTATCGATTTTTCTAACAACTTAGGTAGATTTCTCGGATCTTAGATTATCTTTCACTTTAATCTTAGTTGATCAGGCCAAAATCAAAACTTTAAGATCTTTAATAAACAAAATTAGACCTTATTACATACATTAAGACTCTCCTAAAATATTAAAACATAAATCCGAAGCTAGAAAATGGATTTTAGCACACATAATCACTAAAGCCTATAAAACATGCATCTTAAGCCACATACATTGATAGATCTACAAATATAAATTGAAATAAGTTATTTAGAAGTTAAAAAAAAAACATGTTTAGAAAGCTTCTAGACAAGTCTTGAACTTCTTAACTTGATTTGGACATCAACACTGCTTCGAAATCCACAAGATCTAGCAAGAAAATTAAAGAACATTCAAGAATATACACATAAGAACATGAACTTTGATTAATCAAAAAAAGAGGAGAATATAAGTAATAATCTGAGTTAGAAAACCCCTTATGATGGTTTAGAAACTCAGATATATTCTTAGCTTCAATTTATAGTAAACAGAAACTCAAAATACACTCTAAAAATCGAATTACAAGTGTTTGAAGCCTAAATTATCTAAGAAAAACTAAGAGAGAAGTAAGAGCTTCTCTATCTAAGAGTTAAATCTGAAATTGCTGAGTTAGATCCATGTTTTTGTGTTCTTCCAGGTTGTATGCAGACTCTGGAGACTCCCACATCTGCTAGCTGACAAAGGTGGAGCCAAATTACAGCCGCAATTATGGAGAATTGGAGTTGATATTGTTGACTGATCCTATCATGGCGGGCTGACTTTGAGTACAACGATAGGCTACATGGTGTCGTTATAAGTCAAATTCTGTCTCTTAAATGGTGGGCTCTTCATCCTGCAAAAGTGGTCTAGCAGGATGCCATTGATAGACAGAAATGAGTCACTTTCTTCTCCTTTTTACTTCAATCTTCATCATCAAACTCCATCCTACAAATTAAAGATAATAAAACATAAATTTAGCAATTAATTAGTGAATTAGGGGTTATAATTCAATAAATTAACTATTAAAACTCTATCA